>DWON01003564.1:0-17826 GCA_018251015.1 Phocides pigmalion okeechobee | reverse complement strand
GCTTTACGGCGGGTTATGAGGGTGGCGGTGGTACCGCCCCGGGCGAGCTCTAACGGCTCTACCACCTTTATATATATTTAATCGAATAAAAAAACATTTTTTTTAATGGTTCAAAATTGTGTTTTTTTATTGTAACTTATATTTTAATGTTAGAATCTCTATATAGAAAGTGTTGTTATTATTATTATTATTTTAATATTTTATTTCTTCATGAGTAAGAACACTTTTTTTATTTTATTCCAGATAGGAATCATGTATTAATATAGAAACGGCTACGGATGTCCACGTGCTACCGTGCCTTTACCGTGCCGTGGACTACATGGTCGTTCGATATTTAAATTTCATAAAAAGTATCTTCTCGTTTATTCGAAGAAAGGAATGTGGTGATACAGAAGTTCCCGTCCCGTTCATTTTCGGGTACGAAATGCCGAAAACAATACCCATTTATATATTCTATTTTGAAATCAATAGCCTTCTTAACAAGAATAAATTAAATGTCTCACAAATAAGATTAAAACAATGAATCGTCATGTTGGTAATGTTTTACTGTTTCGTCAATACTCACTTGATAAACAATGGTTAAATTTAAATTATAAAACTATCATTTACTATTAAATTAATATCTGCTCTGTTAATATCTATTAATATCTGGTCATAGGGTTTAAATTACAATAAACTGTTACATTCACTAAGGAAACGTATTCTTTGTGGTCACACGTCACTGTACAAAACAAAGTTCCAAGAATCCCATAGACTGCATCCCATGACGACGTTGTAATCAATCAATATTAGTCCGTATATATCTTAAATATAAGGATCAGGTGACTCTTTATTAAATCAAATGATAACGTTCGTTGAAAGCGAAATTAAGATGGCCTATTCAATGCAAATTTGAATGACGGATGACTGACGGCAGCCGATATCTGGATGGAAGAACGATTCAAAACAGTATACGATTGTGATCGGTGTGCTAACAGAATACCGGCTTTTTATTTTTAACAGGCTTCCATTATTCATAGGTTCTAATTTTTATTTAACGTATGCTCAAAGGCATATTAACATCAAATCTTATTACTAGGGGTCACTTAAACAACTCCCAATCAGTCTTAAGAGAATCCTAGTGCGATGCTATAAATGTAAAATCGATGTTTGTTACCTTTCATGTAGAAGTAGAATTATTAAACATTTTACACTCAGTACTTATAATCTGAAGCTGCGCTGTACACTGTACATATTATTATGTTGTATGTCATTAGGAAATTGCGTTGCCGCGTGTACATGAATAAATTAGATATTAGACGCTGTCAACTATGACTAATGGCTGAATTACCATAAACAATACTAGCGTAGACCTGCCGGGATGAATGAAATTATTTTTTAAAAGAGTGTTCTTTGAGACACCAAATAAGGTTGGAAATGAGTAAGGTTAAAAAAGTCGGATAAAAAGAAGGGAAGTTATTTCAAATACAAAGCAGAGATGTCAAATAGAATGTACAAGATAACTCGGCACCAGGTTACGTGGGTGCGACCGTATGATCTCTTTTGCTGCAGTAACCCTTTGGAATCATTCAAATGAGGAAATGACGAGTCAGATAACATACTTAAAATACGGAAGGCAACTATATATATAGATGCATTTAACAGTATATCTTCTACATGCAATATTTGAAGACAAAAGTATGTTGTGCAAAGCTTCGATTATTCCATGTTTGTTTGGGTAGTACTTCTATTGTGTAATAAGATTTAGTGGTAGCCGAAAAGCGTAAAATTCAAATAACGTGTTAATATTTATTAAATATATTAAAAGTTGGTAAAAGTCTCTGACGTTCATGTAAAATGGTTCGCTACCCCTATTTCTGCGTTCTAAACTAAAGGTTAGACAAAGACGATCGACTCTTCCGGGGTAACGTATTACATATGGTTAAAATTAAAATGGGATGTCAGTGCTATAGAGGATTAATTAAAAATGTCCTTGTCGGGCAATGATATCGTAGGTACTATCAGTTGGATCACATGCTCCTTTGATGTCTCCCTGTTGTATAATTAAACTTTAATTGATCGTAGTTACACAGCGTTACATATTACAGAAATAGATATTTAAAAAACAGCCTGACTTTCTAAGCTACATACAACTCCTTATCAATGGATCGTATAGCACACATTATGTCCGTTGTCGAACAATATTTAAATCCACCATTGTTTGTTCGTTCGTCTGATTTACGTGAGGAAATGGAACGAAGACCTGGTACGGAAACTGCTTGGGGGCTGATCGGGCGTGCTGATACATCCCGGGATGGTTCGAGAAATGCTACGAAGCGAACATTTAAACACATTGCTTCTTGACAAACCATGATTTACAATACCTTTATCGTACATCTAAAAAATTACTACTTTTGAATCCAAATTTAATACAAGGATACTTCAATTCTAATACATTATTGATATTTTTTCGCAACAACTCAAAAACAATAGTATAATAGAGTTTCGTTTAGCTAAAGTACTAAGGATATTGACACACAAAATTGTGTTTAAATGTACATTAATTATTTATTGCATTTATATCCAAATGTAGTTAAATTTTGAGCGACAAGTTATAAAATTTTGAAAATGATGGTAGTTATATTATCTTTCTTAATATGGTTATACTTTTTCACTTATCCTGTAATATAGAGAAACATATTCGTCCGTCTGTATGAGACTGCAATGGATGAATCAATTCTCACAGCATGACTAACAATGAAACAGAATTCAAGTTGGATTTTACTCGGTGGCGCAAAGGAATCTATCGATCTGAAATACGGAGGCTTCGGGTTCGATTCCTGACCAATTTATCTATATAGTGAATTTAGATTTCCATTTTAGGTCTGCATGTTTGTATATGTTTCATTGTTTTGTTAGATTCTATGACACAGAGATGGCCTACGCACAGGAACAACAAACAAGTCCAATTTGTTTGTCTAGAAAGATTTTTTTGTTTAGAAAGACTTTTTTAATTTTACGCAACTGATATATTTTAATACCGAAATATTAAACACAAAATTCTGAAGACCTGCATTGGAATACACACGCGTACTTTTCGAAACAGAATTTTGTTTATTAATAATCATACATATACGAAAGTGCCTAAAACAGACGAGATACCAATTACATACATGTTAAAGTCACTCGACTTTAGCCCCAAAGTTTAATTGCGTCCATTTGAGTCAAATTTAAATTCATACGAAAATTAAATTACATCATAAGGGACGCTCAATTAAAAACAGATGTTTTTCTCATAGGTAAGTAACACTAAATACGAAAAGAATAGTTTTTGTCAATACAAAAAAAAAAAACGCACATAATGGCGTGTGGTCACCTTTTCGTGTAATTGTTTACTAAAAATAAACATTGTTTCTTACTCATTCTCTGCTTTCAATGTTTCTGTGGAAAATTTGAGAAGAAAAAACAAGTTAAATTATACATTTTCAGTTTTGTAACTTTTACTTGTCTAGGATAGCGCGACTCTCTAAAGAGCAGCATATTTCTGGATATTTATTTATCTAATGGAGTTATCATACAGCAAAGCGCAATATCCTTTATGGAAACGTTCTGAAGTGTACTTAAGTTTAAATTAATTAATGAATTAATGTTTGATCTTTTACTCCACGGTAAATCTTTTAAATCTTTTTCCGAAAGGAGAAGCACAATTATAAAAGTCCTTTGTTATCATTGTTTGAATAGTGCCCACATTATTATACATTCTATTCCTGGAATCGGTATCGTTTGCACAATACATTCTTTATCTCGCATTTATATCTTCGCTTGGAGTTCAAATGTTATCATTTCGAACATATGTTGATCCGCTATATCTAGTACTGAATCACGTTAGAACAATAGCTCGATTTTGTTCACGCTCGCTATTGTCTTGCAATTTTATTGACTTCATTCACAGTCAACGGTTAAACTATAAACGATAACATTAGATTGAGAGAAAATAAATAAACTGGTATACAACAACGAACAGGATGTAAAATATTTCAAAATTTAATTTACCTCGATTCTATTAGTATTAGCAAAAGGTGGGAGAACTATAGTTCAACCGGGGAAGTACCAAAGACGTCCTCAAAATCCGCCGTAAAGCATTACTTGTGTTTCGGTTGCAGAGGTGCGGTAGCCGGCTACCAAGTGAGGCGACCATCTTAGTCCTCAGAGTAGCAACATATCTACGTTCGTGCTCAGATAGGATTTCGGTCGTGTATGCGATTTTACATGGATGTCTATGGGCAGTGACCATCAGGTGGTATTTGCATGCTCATTTGCTACCCTTTTTAAATAAAAAAAGAGTAGCAGTGGATAGATGATTAAAAAACGATATGCATTCACAAGATTTGCGGTCGAAAAGGTTAATAAGTTTTGGAAAGATAATTGGATAACAGAATACATTAAAATTCTGATATGCCTTATTTTCCCAATCCTTTGCTACGGAGCTGGAACTAGGATTTTGTGAGTATAAGATTGTCAGAAGATTGTTGCATTGGAGATATGGTGTTTGAGATGAATGTTGAAGATTCTCTCGATCGCATTTAACACCAATATCACAATATTGAACAATATAATCAAAAATAGATAGTACAAACACAGAGGCGAATTTTGAAGTTCTTTGGACACATTGCCAAAAATGAGAACTCGATCACGCGTTTTGTTGTGCAAGGCCAGGTGGATCACTGAAGAGGCAGACGCACTGTAAAGGGTGGTTGCTAACCGCTGGATGGACCCAATAAAATCGGCAATGCAATACTTGATAGTTTAGTGCAGTAGGAACGCAATGAACCGCTAAAGTGGCGAAGTATTGCATGGACAGCAGCAACTTTCAGAAAGGACCTTTTCAGAACGCCTTCAACATCACAAACATGGTCCCTCTAACAAGAGTATTCGTCTAAGAACATGGAAAATTTTATATGATGTTATCCCGTTAAGATTGACTAGTAATGTGACTAAGTTGAAATAACACATACATCATTCAATAACGGTTAAACCCTATTATATATACGTTAAAACGGCAATAAAATAACTATAATGTTAAATTTAGAAAAAAATATTTTGAAAGTAAGCGTTACAGATATATTGGCCTTACTGGCTACCCGGTGGTCGTCAGACTCGCCATAAAGCTTAGGACTTTCATGTATTAATACTGCAGAAACAAAGTGGTTCAGATTTTTGATACGGAACTTGTATGGCCAAAGTTTGGTGCAACATTCTCATAGTTCGGAAAGTAGCATCCTTTTATAAAGTTAGTCTTAGGTTCCTGCGAACGAGAAAATGGGTTTTATATAGAGTTGATTTAGTTTCAATTTGAGAACTTTGAATGAGTACAAAAATATTATTTAAATAAGGCAAAAAAACATGTTCTCAAAAACATACAGTTTTGTACTGGAATATGAAATTTCATCTCAGGTTAATTGATTGTTAGTTGGGGTGGTCACGAATCAAAATTTTGCATTCGCCGCTGAGTACGGCTGTACATTATTTATTTGGTTTTGAGTTGACGATTTTCATACTATTTTCTTTTTTTTTTCTTTATTGCGAAAGAGTTTCTTAAAACGGGCATGCAGGCCACCTGATGTTAAGTGGTCACTACAGCCCATAGACAACCACATCCAATCTCAAATAGAACAGAAGTTCTATTTAAGGATGGACGCGGATGCGTTCCTACTCTTGAGGACTAAGATGGTCGCCTCCAATAATGTGTGTCCGGCAACCATACCTCCCCAACCGAAACACAATACATGAAGAACATGTCACTTTACGGCGAGTTATGAAGGTGGTGGTGGTATCGCCCCGGGCGAGCTCTAACGGCTCTATCACCTTTAATTTGATTATTGTTGGAAGAGGAGTAAACGAAAATGCAGGCCATCTGATGTTGAGTACTCGCAGCCGATAGTCATACATACACATACAAAGTCAAAAAGGGCTGAAATGAAATGAAAGATAGTACTATGCATTGCTACTTCTAAAGACTAAAATGGTCGCCTCGCTTCTAAATGTAGTTGGCAACTGCACCTCTTCAAAAAAACATGAAATTCTTTGTGGTGGTTTATAAGGGTGTGTTGCTACACGGCGGTACTATCACCTAACAAGTTCTATAACTGCTACTATTCTATAGTATTTCATTCTTATTAGGTTTGTTTACTTTACAATGTCACCATGTCATCTTAATATAATGTCATTTTTATTTTGATTTTAATTTTGATTTCATTGCGTGTTTAATAAACAGAAAAGTTGACACGTAAAAGTTGGGTAAACACATCAGGATATACGAAGCTAAATAAGAAATCGTAAATACATACGTAATAAAATCATCAAATAAAATCAAGGATTTCTTATATTAACCAACGATCTCCAAACAAGGCGGAAGCGGGCGCGAGCTCGCAAAAGTTGGTCTCTAAGTAGATTTTCCAATTTGAAACTCGTTTCAGTGGGGCCAGCGTTCGCTCTTTTTCACTTGAACTCCGCCCACGATTTATTGGCGAACTTCACTTCACTTCACTACACTTGGGTAACTTCAGACGGATGAAAATTGTCAGCGCCGGTTATTTATGGCGGTCCTCTGTGCCCTGAAACGGTTATAGAATAGTGGCAATCAATCTGCTATTATCCAGCCGTTATTGTTTTATTGGTGAGACATTTACCTAAGCTTAGGGGAAATTCAAATTTCAAATTCAAATTAAAATATTTTACTTGTAAGGTATTTACGTACACTTAATGAACGTCAAGGATACAATGTAAAATCAGGCTATGAGGGCCCTGTTGGCTAAGGTTGACCGGGAGAAAAAAGCCGGCGGAAAAAAATATTGGTTTTATATGAAATGTGGTAGGTACAATTAATTCCATGTAATAATTCTTTGTTCTTTAAAGGTTTAAAGGTGGTAGAGTTAGAGCTCGCCCGGGGCGGCACCACCGCCACCCTGATAACCCGCTGTAAAGCAACATGTTCTTCATGTATTGTGTTTCGTTTGGCTTGTATTGGTTGGCATGTATTGTGGTACGGAGTCGACCATCTTAGTCCTCAAGAGTAGGAATGCATTGTGTCCATCCTTAAATAGAACTTCTGCTCTATTTGAAATTGGACGTGGTTGTCCATGGGCTGCAGTGACCACTTAACATCAGGTGGCCTGCATGCCCGTTTCTTTATTACTCTTTCATAATAAAAAATAATAATAATAATGAACTGTAAACATAAACTAACCCGTTTTCGTTAGTGCCTCCCCAATCCCCATGCTTTTTTCCGTGTTCACATTTTAAAATTTAGGTCTTTAAAATGATAATATTCGGATTCGTCAACCCAATTTCTGTGTATAGGAAAATGGAATGGTTCAAGTCTTCTGTAGTATAGTTCTCCCACCATTAAGTTCCTTTAATGGTGGGAGAACTATAGTTCGACCGGGGAAGCACCCCCACCGCCCTCATAATCCGCCGTAAAGCGTTACTTGTGTTTCAGTCGCACACACATTGGAATACAAATATCAATACATATTTGGAATTATAAAAATACATATAGATATTCAGTATTTGTAACAGAAATACTTGTTAATAGGTACATAATCTGCAATTGGTATTTCATATAGACTTTGAGGTGATTTGTAGTCAGTATTGCAAATACTGATAATTAAAAATTCAAAATACAATTAATGGTTATATTATGTAGACTGTTGTAGAATTAGTTTGACAGTATATTTAAAAATCTAGTGTTCATGACAGGAAGTTATCTTTCTTATTTAGTTTAGTCTGAACTTCATAACATCTGTTCTATTCACAAAAAGTGAAATTACCATATTTTATATTAAAAATACACGACTTATTTTTTTGTATTGTAAATTTAAAATAAATACGAGTGCTTTGTAATTTGTAATTATAGCAACTCGTGTATTTTGCTTAGCTTGGATTTTAAGTCCCTGAAATGCCTATTTAACGTGATGTACACATCATGACCGTTTCCAGTATGAACTCGAAACACCAGATTAAAGTTTCAAGTAGAACATAAGTGCACCAGCCACAAAAAACATTACAACCCTATAGTGCACCTTGATACTCCTTTGCAACTAGAAAAAGGACGCTTAAAGCATTGTACATAACTGTAAATATTTAATTTAAACAATGAAAATATACCTAAAGCTATTTTTGACGTAATGAAACAATCATGTAACAACGGACTACATTTAAAGAGAACACCTTATAACTATTAAACTAACGATACCTATTTCATTTCTTTTCATTCCCAAAAGTCTATTCTCTATTGCAAAATAAACACATCAGCGCTAAAGTAATTATTTGAGCATCACTAGCGGAGTAATGGCGTCTCTTCCGGTCCCGCCGCCATTAGTGGCCATTTCCTGCTCACTTCCGACGATAGCAGCGCCACGCTGCGGTTTCTCTTCGCAACTATTACATAAGGAATTATTAAAGTATATCATTGATGTACATAAGGGAAGGGGGAGACTATATTTGTATTACGAATTTGTCATTTGTGTGCATATTTGTGTAATTTCTAATTCTGTCAGACTTTAGAATTTCGCCTTCGTCTATGTTAAGTTCAGGAAAACTAGTAAATCTTTGTACATTTTCGAACATTTGAGCCCCCATAACTAAACTATAGCTATGAGTTAATGACGCTATCTATATGAATTGTGCTCTTCAATATCCCATAGATTATTACCATTAGTTTTCTGGAAGATACTAAAACCATTTTGAGCTTTATAAGTTAACTAGCTGACCCGACGAACTTCGTTCCGCCTAAGAGAAAATGAATAAGCAGATTTAGGATTCTAAAATTAATGCTAAATTTATTGATAATTATTGATTCCTCATAAAAATTACACTTATCAAATTGTCAACCATACACAAATACAACCCTAGACAAAATTACGTTTAGCTGTCATCTGCGTTTTGTTATTCCATGTCAGATGCGTTTTTGTTATACCCCGTTTTATAGTGACTTTGGAGATTGCGGTCGGACGGGATAAAAAGTATTCTATGTCTTTCTCCTGGTTCTAGGTTATCTCCCTACCAATTTTCAGCCAAATCGGTTTAGCCATTCCTGAATTATAAATAGTGTAACTAACACGACCTTCTTTATATATATATATATATAGACAAATAAGATTTATGAACTTTTACCTAAAACTAACAAAACAAAACTGCAATGCCGTTGCATTGCAATCGCAATTCTCTGCGCGAGATATGAACCAGATTCTTATCACCGGCATCAATCTAACATGGGACTATAAAAATATTATATATTTGTATACTTATTATTGATAGATGAGCGGCATTGTCACTGTAAGTGGCCCAATTTTATAACGAGAAATGATCATCGGTTGATCGGGTGTCAATCGTAGATCAGTCAGGACAAACAAATATCGTTAAGTGGCGGAAGCTCTCGATTGGCACGTGACGCGATCGATTGCCACGCAATGACTCGCTAATGGATAACACTATCCACTTTGGTATACAAGGTAACAGAATAGACTCCTATTAGGTTAGAATTCCTTTCTGCTACGAAAATATACTAGAGATACACTCTATAGTGACATATAGTATAGATATAGTATATACCTACTCTATGTACATACTAAGGGATGCATAGTGGTTTATATAAGGTAAGACAGAGGTCTTATATCTTTACAAAGTATAAAACAAAGGCGACTGGAACTGTCGGTATGCTTAAATCTTCCAAGCTACGCAACTGATTTTAATGCTGCTTTCATCAATAGACAAAGTGATTAAAACAAAAGGTTAATGTACCTATATAAACTTGGAAGATACATAAGAAAAACATATTTTTAAGCCGATAACGCAGCGGAGCCTAAAACGAAAGAGTAAGAAACGGGCATGCAGGCCACCTGATGTTAAGTGGTCACTGCAGCCCATGGATAACCACGTCCAATCTCAAATAGAACAGAAGTTCTATGTAAGGATGGACGCGGATGTGTACCTACTCTTGAGGACTAAGATGGTCGCCTCCAATAATCTGTATCCGGCAAGCACACCTCCCCAACTCAAACACAATACATGAAGAACATGTTGCTTTACGGCAGGTTATGAGGGTGGCGGTGGTCCCGCCCCGGGCGAGCTCTAACGCCTCTCCCACCTTGTTATATTTTTGTCTCTTTGTCTGTTTTGTGTGCGTTCTCTCAAAAATGGCTGAACCGTTTTCAACGTGATTTTCACTAATAGATGCATTTAATTTTTAGCGTCCGTTTCATTTCGACTGGTCATTAAATATAAAAGATGCATCAATTTGAAAGTTACGGGCCTTACATGAGAACTTTATGCTGTTAAAAGCTCGATTTTCTAACAGCAAACAGTTCTCATGTACTCATGTTCTCATGCCCTCATGTCCTCATGTCCCCATATCCTCATGTACTACATCCGAAAATGAAGTCGCGGTTCGCAGCTACATAAATAATATAATTGCGATTAGAGCAAACGCTTTCGTGAATAAAGCCGATAAGATTTTCCGATGCGGTTATTTTTCACGTTAAACAGGCTTGCAAAATAAAAACAGAGAGCCACGAGCGACGCAATCACCCGAAGGATCGTTTGTACCCGGGCGGAATTTTAAAACATCCCGGCGATATTTTTATTATATTAGCCCTCTTGTTTGAATTATGATTTGTGGGTAAATCATTCATAAAACACTTCTGTAAAGCTAGATGCTCTGTCGATAATATATAACTTTTATTTTTGTACTTTTGTTACACTGTTCACTTATAAAAGGCGGGAGAACTATAGATCGTATAGGATAGGTACTTCCGACCTCATAATCCGCCGTAAAGCATTAGTTTTGTTTCGGTTGGAGAGGTGCGGTTGCCAACTACACTTTGAAGCGAGGTGACCCTGTAAGTTCTTAGGAGTAGCAACGTATCTACGTTCGAGCTCATATAGGATTTCGATCCTATTTGTGGTTGTACGTGGATGTCTATGGGCTGTGACTACTTAACATCAGGTAGGATGCACTCGTTTGCTACTCTTCTCACATAAAACACTTTTATAATATTTTTATGTATAGTCAAGTAACTATTAAGTAAATAACTTTTATTATTTTATTAAAAGTAGTCTTAAAGTAAGATAGAATTCTTTCATCATCATCGGGGGACGTCCCAGCCTTTATGAGGAGGGAATACGGACCTCGAGGTATACCCTCTTTACCCGGGCCTGAACTCGGAGTTGCACCCCGGCTTAACTTTGGTAGCCCTCGTCCACTGTTAAGTGGGGGGCTCGGGGTAATCCCTCCGGTATGTTCAACTCCCGCCGCGTCCGTCGTCCGCCAGCTGGTTCTGCCCGACGCCGACGAGTGGTACAGCCCGCAGACACAACCGATGGGCTCGCTTCACATCGCGGGTCAGGTGACGGTACTGTGGTTGCGGGGCAGCGTTAAGGAGGAGCATCCGGAAGGTTAGCAGATCGATGATGATGATGGACCTTCACCTTTCTTCCCCAAATAAGCGGGGGTGGTGACCAATCCGACGCTGCGGCCTTCGCTCTTCGTCCGTGGAGACAGCGACTGGTTCGAGGCACTTGAACCCTTTCAAACCAAAGGACCAGGTGCCAGATCTCGACGGGCGTCCTCCTTTTAGTCGCCTCTTACGACAGGTAGGAGATATCGTAGCGCTATTCTGGTTCCGCGCTACAGGGACAAGAATTCTTTAAAACTAAGTAATCGTAAATATACGTTAAAATAAGTTTAAAAAAATATACATACCTAAAAAATAATTATATATAGGTACCTACGTACATAAATGGTGTTAGTAGTAATTAAATATTAAGTAAGTTAATCATTAATAAGTTTTTAAAAGATTTACGTAACTACCATAGGAGTTAGTAAGTTTCATATAAGATATTTTTTATTTGAATAGATGTAAGTAGGTTTCGCAGTAGAATCTACTAAGTAAACATACTGCAACTTTAGATAAAAATTATAAAGATTTTTTGTAGGCGATTTGACGATTTAAAAAGAAAATAAAAGGTTTAAGGCAAATACCAAAGACAATTATTTATTTGTTTAAGAACATTCGCATTGATATCATTCAACCGTGAATTCTAGAATGATAACTTATATATGCATCATTTAATATCAGTAACGAGACACGATAATGGCGTAAAAACATAGTCATAGTTATTTGTTTTTAATAATCACGTAATTATTGACACTCAATCATTATAAACACGGTATACATTATTAGCAGCGCTTGATTGATAAATGAATAACGAGCTAAAATAAACAAAGTAATGACAACATTCATTACGGTACCGGTTAAGCTCGCTCAATGACGTTAAATGAGCAAAACCACAAAATGCTAAAATGGCGTTGGCCGCCTCACCATTATATTGATTTCGACGCCATTAAAACGGACCGGAAATTAAAAAGAAATAAAAACATATTGCTTTCCCGCGCGCTCCAAACTTCACCCAATTTGTACATGTTCTGTTTTCGAACATCGCCATTTTTGATAATCGAAAACATCCCAAATGCGACGACATATTCTTGAAAAAGTCGACTTTATTTCAAAAGTTTAAAGTTGAAAATGTTTTCCCCGTGTGGGCTATAAAAATCGTATGAATATTTGGATATTACGTGGAACATAGGGTAGGTAGATTTTATTTGGCATGCCATTATTGTCAGCGTGATATGATTATTATATTATCGGGCGATAAACGCGCATAAAAAAGATATATCGCGGCGAGGCAATCATCTCAACCGAGGATTATGACGTTATTACACTGTTTCGTGTGGATTTATCGGGAATGCTCGCAGCTAATTAGATTTCTGACGTGTGTAGGGAGTCCATAAATCATGGCTCCGTTTGGAAGCTTAGGAATTGAAGTCGTAATGGGATTCCGTGCTCCGCTATTCGCTATTGAGGACGATAGCATTTATTCTATTTTGTCGTTTGTAATTTCCACATTCATTTGCAATGGGAATGCATTTACCTCTCTAATAACGAGATGACAAGTAGACATGTATTTATAACTTTATCAAAAACCTTAGTCATCTTATTAAGTATTTTTAATTTTTTTGCTACACCTAAAATCCTAATTATATTTCATCCCTCAGTTTATCGACTGCCATATTTTGATATTAACTATCATTTAATATACTTAATAATAACTATATTTAATAATCAATTATCCTCATCAACACGAAAGTGCGCATGAGAGTTTCCCACTAACGTTCACCCATCCAACTCCAAACCGCGCCCGAAAGCGCTTAACGTAGACGAACGTTTACGATGTACAAACCACAACCCACATTTACTAATTCATTTTTATCTTTAACGCTACAATATATCAAACAACGCAATCCATTGAAATTGTTCGGCTTTTAGCAAATGCTTAGCAGTAGTAAATTATTCGTGATTATCTATGCAAGAAGCACTTAACGCTATCAATTCATAATATGAACACAAATATTTGTTATCCATTAGACATTATCGGTCTAATGTGTTTCACATGTAGTAGAATTAGCCACCCATCGAGGATGGCTAAGCAATATGGGTGATGAAAACTTGACAATGCTTTTTGTTAGTCTGCGGTAGGATAATAATGGCTGATAACGCGATTGTTCCTGTATTAATCAGACGGTTTCAAAAAAGTAGTCTGAATAACCATGAAGGTTCGTTTGTAACCTAATAATGTATTTATCGATCTGAACAAATCAAAAAGGCTATAATACCTACTCCTCCTCAGGTTCCATTTACATTTGAAAACAAATCACTACCCCTAAGGATGAAAATGGGGAATAATTTTTTCTACCTACGCAGATGCGTTGCTTCTCTTAAGAACTGGGACGGTCGCCTTGTTTAAAAGTGTAGCCTCCAATCACAATCTCTCAAACCTTAACAAATGATTTGCTAACACTTACAATTGATACTTATATCCTTACTTTTATATTAAAGTGGAGCTTTTTCACTTTGTTTAATTGTTTGATCTTCATTAAGACAAAAATTACTGGTTTTGGCTCAAATTTTGTATAAAGTGCCTGGGCCTCTGGTATCACTATAGGCAATGTAATATCACGCTATATTGAAACTAAGCGATGATCAAAATAATTATATTTAACATAATCCCTTTTTTTTTAAACAGTATCGTTCAGTAAGAGAGCTCTGAGAGTAATAGATACCTATCAATTTTACTTATATTTTACCTCAATGGTATATGACGTATTTACGTCTCAATAACTTTTGTTTCAACTGGAAAAACCTTTCAATGGTAGCCGACAACATATGAGCGATATCAGGTCGTGTGGGTTTTTCACCCTTTCGATTACTTTGCTTGTAACAAATAGCAGGATCTCTATATGTATGAAACTCATGTTCTCTAACATGACGTCCCAATCATACACATATTAGGGAAACTTCCAGCTCTACAGGTATACCGTCTTGTACCTAAACTGGTGTGAGATCATTGACAGCGACGTCCTTGCCGATAAAATAATATGTTGGAACGCGAGCTCCTAGTCGATTGCTCCCGAATTCTGCATCCTTACTTCGAGTAGAGCTGCGTCTAAGATGTAACATGCTCGACGTGCTGCGTAAATGCTGCCCGTGGCTGGGTAAGTGTCACATGGCCGTTAACATCGCTGATTCGCAGCAATACTTTTCGGTTACTGAATCTGGTATACCGTGATTCCGTGACTTAAAGGTGGGAGAACTATAGTTCGACCGGGGAAGTAGCACCGCTGCCCTCGTAATCCACTGTAAAGCATTACTTGAGAGGGGCGGTTGCCGGCTACACTTTGAAGCGAGGCAACCATCTTAGTTGTCACGAGTAGCAAAGTACGAGCACAGATAGTATTTCGGTCGTGTTTGTGTTTGTACGTGGATATCTATGGGTTGCGGCTACTTAACATCAGGTGGTTTGCATGCTCATTTACTACTCTTCTCACATAAAAAACACAGGTGTAGCTTGGCATTCGTTAGTAAAGTTAGAAGGAACCCTCGTAGCTTGAATATTCCCTACCAACGAGAGCACGACATTGCCGTCCAGTAGGAGTAGCAGATATATAAAGTAAGACGTCCACGGTTTCAAATTGCTCCCATTGACCCCAAATATCTGTTTAATCGCCTCTTACGACATACGAGAGGATCTCTCGCCCGCTACGGTATTCCGTAGCACTATTCTGATAAATTGGGCAACTTATCTTTAATTTAAATAATGTTTGAGTTAATATGAATCTCCACGCTTTCGTAAGGAAAAGGGTCCTGGGTCCAATATGTGTGACTGGTAGATGGACAACAAAAAAGATTCTAGAAGAGCTCCTTTTGTGTATTTGAAGTACGGAACCCGAAATAAGTTAAATAATGTTAAACTAAATAATTTAAGAATCATCTTTCTTATCATTTCAATAATTGTATTATTCAATCATTAAATATTTTTTACACATTCCTTATAGTAAAGCCTGCATTTTTATGTAACAATCTCAGTAGTTTGCGTAAGTTTACTGTAACTTCGATATTATAAGATATTTATCTATGGTAATAAATAAGTACCGACTTAAAATCGGACTGGCCGGAAATTATCTGAAATTTAACTCATACTTCAGGTACTTTACGCCTATATAATTAATACTACCCGTTTCATATCTCTTATTAAACACATTAACATTATCTAAAATATAATACTCTGTTTAACTGTGTCATGCCATGTTGCGCCATCTTTCGAACGAAAACACGATACTTATAAAGGCCAAAAGATGGCGCTCTCGTCTACAGAAGTGTGTTTTATAAGCGTTACAACCTTTTACTTAAGTTCATATTCAGTTGAATAAATGTTATTATAACTTCACAATAGATGGCGCTTGCATCTATTGTAGTGAGGTCATTGAATCGTGCAACTGTTGATCAGTTGTTTTTTTTTCGAATTAGAAGCACGCTTGCAGGCGCAGCGTTGTCACAGTCAGCTGAGTAAATTTATTCGCAATATTTTAACTTTAGGTGTATCGTTTGATAAGGTGTTACAATAATTTTTTTACGGCTAAACCTATTACTTTGTATAGGTTATTAATATCGTATTCAGAATAGTGACTGTGTCGTGTTGTACTATTTACTAAGTGATAAATTTATTTAGATTAAAATCGAATGTATTGAAGTGTAAACTGTGACAAACAAAACCGCTTTCCCGTAATAGCAATTTCTCGGTGTTCGGTAGAATTTAGCGAAAATGAGTTGAACAATCTGTGGATAGGTGAATTAGAACATTTACAAATTGAAAAAAACAGTCGCGGAAAATGACTACGGATCGATTTCACAAGTAAGTACTTGCTTTTAGGTATTTTAAATGGTCGATGAGTATCTGACCAGTTGCAAAGATAAGATTACACAGATAATGTGAATGTATGTTCTATATTTTATTTATTATTAAAAGAATACTATTTAAAACTTTCATTAGTTAAATAAAACCCGGTATTGTTAATAAATATTGTTATTTCTTTTACTACCAATAATATCTACTTTGATAAGCGTATTTTATGTATATGCATACATAAAATACGCTTAGGTTTTAAATACATCTCGTAAAATAGGCTTTATTCCACTAATTTCCTTTTCGTACAACCTCAAAAACCAAAAACCTCAACGACTTTATTCCTGTTCAACGAAGTACGTGAATATCCACGGGCTGCAGTGACTATATAACTTCATGGCCTGATCGATCGTCTGCTAATCATAAAAACGGCAGTAGGAATGGAGCCTGCTACCAGATGGTAATGGTCACAGCCGCCCATGAACATCTATAACCAACATGATTTTAAACTAATATTATCGCGAAATTTAGACATTTTATTCTGTACCGGGTAGTTACGATTAACGATTTTTTTTTTGATTGCCGACATTTCGAACCAGCTGCATGGCTCGTGGTCACGGCGAACGGTCAAGGTTTCATCTATAACCAACTCCTACAGAACAGGATTCACAATTGAAGGATAATGACGCTTCATATTTTGGTGAACCGGTAGCCACACCAATGTTGTACAATAAAATGCTCATATTAGTATTATTTTTTAAAGGTGGGAGAACTATAGTGCGACCGGGGAGGTACCACCGCGGTAATACGAGGCTAGCATCTTAGTCCTCAGGAGTAGCAACGCATCTTCAACGTTCAAGCTCAGATAGGATTTCGGTCGTGTTTGTGGTTGTACGTGGATTTTTTTTATGAAACCTCTAATGGCTCTACCACCTTTAAAATGTGAATGTCTATGGGCTGCGACTACTTAACATCATGTGGTTTGCATGCTCGTTTGTTACTCTTCACACATAAAAAAAAGTATGACGCGACCAGAATTAAGACCTGTCCTCAGGAGCGACAACGCGTCTGTTATCTACTTTAAGTAAAAATTCTATACTACATGACTACAAATGTCCATGAGCGATGGTCTACCACTCACCATCAAATGCTGCATGCATCGTTTGCTACTTTTAATTAATAAAAATAACATAGAGATGTAATAATCTGCCTAATTCTATCTTAATTTAAGTTCCTGACAACTAAGTTTCACCCTAACATGGCATTTGGATTAACAAAGAATTTTGGATAAATATAAGGGATTCTCGACCACAAACGCCAGGCAATATTCTTGAAGACTGCTGGAATGCCTCATCTCTCAGCACTTCACCTCCTAGTCCGCCTTACTTTCCCCAGCAGACCGGAAGATGGGAACATAATGCGCTTAATAGTTATATCACTCCAAAATAAATCGATGAGGAGATAATGAAATATTTGATAAGTAATTAATAACAGACACATGGGAAATGTAATGTCGTCGTCGTGTAATAATATGTCGTCAATTTCGAT
>DWON01003563.1:0-17827 GCA_018251015.1 Phocides pigmalion okeechobee | reverse complement strand
CCTATCTAAGCTCAAACGCAGATACGTTGCTACTCCTGTGTACTAAGATCGTTATCTCGATTCAAAGTGTAGCCGGCAACCGCACCTCTCCAATCGAAACACAAGTAATGCTTTTACGGCAGATTATGATGGTGGCGGTGGTATCTCCCCGTCAAAGTATAGTTCTCCAGATACTTAATGGTTTTTGTAGCCCTTGGACATACACATCCAACCACAAACAGGAATATAGTCTTCTGCAACACGTGCATGGTTGCGTTGCTACTCTCGAGGACTGAGATGGTCACCCGATTGTAAGTGTAGCCGTCAACCGCACCTCCGCAACCGAAACTATAGTTTCACATGGTGAAAATGATAATAAAATCACAAAATTGCACTATACTACATAATTTATTTACATTTTAATTACAACGATGAATACCTTAAACTAATTATAGGTAATAAAAACTAACCTAAACAATCTACATTGACTCCGTGCCCATGCGGAATTATAGTATTTATTTATTATATTATATATAGTATTTATACTATACGCACTATACAGACAATTTTTCAGTGATCACGATCCTGAACAAGTATACTCAATGTGCATATACATATGTACATATAAACATGATCAGAATTAATTAAACGTCCTATCAAATCGTAATTAAATTACCTATTAAGTAGTAATAAACGAGCATTTACTGAAGCCTTCATAAATTATGGCTATTAAAACACAATTCCTATTATATTCAAGACATAATTATTTTTTAATGTTGTACATTACTTCGAAAGACGAGACGCGTGCTTGCAATGAAACTCCTTAATTGGTGAAAATTTTAATGAAGCAATTTGTTTTTAATTGTCTATGTATCTTATCTATGAATGTTCCATGCATACTAAGGTTATATATATATATATATATTTGTCATTAGCATATAATACATTTATGTATTGGTAAAATGTCTTATGGAAATTGTGTTCGTGCGATGTATTTTTTTTTTATAATGAAAGACTAAGAAGCGGGCATGCAGGCCACCTGATGTTAAGTGGTCACTGCAGCCCATGGACACAACAATTATTCGTAAAAAGAGCTTTAAGTTGAACTTAGTTATTTGTTTTCTTCCAAATTTCCTGTTTTCTATAAAAATCCTTTGTTGGAGGGTAAAACCACCAGGATTTCTTGTCGTGGGTGCCATAGACAAATACAAACATACCCAGACCCAGAACATAAATTTAAATTGATTATTCAGATATCTGGTGACCGGGAATCAAACCGGACACCCTCTAGTATCAGATCGGTATGGCTGCCACCACGCAACGCAGATCTGTCAATGTCGAAAAATACACCAATAATAGCAAACTACTACTAAACGAACTTCTACTTAACGAACATTCTGTCGGCGGCGAGTATCCCAATTTCTTATTCAATCAAAATGAACTTGTACGACAATCGTTTTACAAACACGATCAAGTGTCATTTTTGACAATTGTGGTGGAAGCCCTAGGAATGTATTGCTATTTGGCAACCTCAATGAGTCCAGGTGACCTCAAGGACTTCATGTTATGTATAAGTACTTTAAGGTCCACAGGTTTTAGATATAACTTATTATAATAATCCCTAATTATATAATTAAAATAATAAACATGAGTATTTGGTTCTTATCGATTATTATATTGTTGACTTAAAATATAATACGACGCCCTAATCACATTCTATCGCAACATGCAGTATTATGTTACTTCGATTACAAATCAATTTTACGTCATAACCTCATTCTGATACTGACCCAAGACAATAAGTTCTACACAGAGAATAGTCGATAGCAATGTGCATATAGTATAAATGTCAATCAGATACGACATAAAGTGAAGGTTTGGTCACAGTTAAGTAGATTCAGTAATTTAAATTTATGATTTTTCATTCGTTAATTATAATTATCATAATGTAACCTTATGGCAGATAATAAAGCATCTTGTCAGTGACTTAACGCTTTCTCTGCGGCTAAAACACTGCTACGTACCTAGTTCAGGACGCGACGCGCTTGCGGCTCCTACACACCTGTGTTATACGAACAAATTTCTATGGATTAGGGGCTGCCAAAAGTGTTGTTTTTACGTCAGCGCTACAAGACTGCAACTACAAGGGGGCGGACATATGTGGTGACATCGGGGATCTGTGTATCATCTAGGAATACACAGACATTCAGTGTAATCAAATGAGGTCCAGTTTAGGGCCACCTCCCGCAATACTGACCCGATCATATATATCCGCGCCGCAGTCAAAGTGTTAATAACATATACTATTTTAATAAAAGTATAATATATGAAGGTTAAGCTTATTTGACGAGGGCGGAAAATAACAACTTAAACATAAACGTTATAAATGCTAACTTATAAGGGCCTACTGCTTTATACTTGGACTCGTCTGGAGTAATGATAGTTCTTCCCAAAAACTATCCTTAAATCGAAACAACCCCTTTATTTCCTTTCTCATAACCCCCTTCTTTACCTGACTCACAAATTTAGAACCCCGGAAACCTTGTAAGTAAGGAACTGAAAGAAATTACTACGATAAGTATGAATACATTTGCTTCAGTATAGAAAGTCGGCGCCTAGATAATAGTCTCGAGACAGACAAGAGCCCCTATGAAAGACAAGAGACAAAGGATTAAACATTTTTAAACATTGAGAAGAGATGAAAAAAATTAGGAATAACTACGTAAAGAATATCTACGAGCTACTTCTACGACGATAATTTCGAGTACTAAAAAAAGTTATTTATTTAAACAATCTACTTGATGGAAAGATTTATACTGTGTGAAAATTAAAAAAAATCTAAGGGTATTCGAATAAAATGTTGCATGGAATACACTGAATACTCAGTTTGAAGTGCACGACTTACTGATGATATTTTGCTGTGGCAAGTCTGAATCATAGATTATATGTAATCTTTGCCAACATCCAAATTTTGCACATCTAAATGTGTGATCTGACCTAAACTTCCACTCGTGTGCAATGTAAATTGACTTTTATATAATATTATGTTTTCTGCGGAAAAGTCAACACCCTCTTTACGGATTTTATGAGTCACAGCAACGCATAGACAATTAACTTTTGTTGAAACTATTCGTGATTTACTCTTATAGGTATTACGTAGAAATCATAAATATTCTATTGCTGATTTATGTATGCACGAGTTACATTTAATATCATGACTGATCTCTTGAGCTAGTAGTTAGTGACCCAAACTCCTATCCGGCACCAATATACACGGGCTGTAAGCCGCGAGGTGTAGATGCAAAAACCTTATTTTTCAGAAGACACAAAAAATTATAACTTTGTTCGAATTTTCCCTGATGTGTTGGATAGTAGCTATACTATAAACTGCCTTATCATTTTCTTAAATTGTAATTTACCTATGAATAAAAAATACAGCTTGTACTTATAGATAATTGTACAATAAAATAACAAGAAAAATATATTTCTGTTTGTACATTCCTATGATTGGAGTGCATAATATGTGGTAGGTATCGTATTGTCAGTTCTGTTTCTTGTTTTAAATCAACATATTATAAGCTCTGATTAATCAGTATTGGCTCTCTAGTTAGTGAAATCTGAAAACAGCGAGCGAGGTATCGCAATATATTAATATCCCCATATACTATGTTCCTGAATATCATAGAAGTAATCATTAAAACCAAACCTATCCTACTTCTTCAATAAATATAGGATCATCTTGAATACCTACCTGACTTTATGTTTCTTGAAACACCTGTATTTCTTCTGTTTTGTCTGCGATAATGTTCTAATGTTGTCCTTTACATCGACATGCTATTGAGACATTATAGTTTGCTTTGCAAAAACCCCAATAACTTACTGATCTAATGTCGCACTATGAGTTATACAAAACACTCATTATTTTAAATGCACCTAAAAACAATGATAACGTATAAAATTAAGATTTAAATAATGAACTTTAAGACTAATTATTGGGTGTAGGCTATAAGATTCGAACATTTTGACCACAGAAAGAGAGTCATATTTTCCTAACAATAAAAGACAAAATGCATCATTGGTCTTCGAAACTAACTAACAAATAATTGATTTGTTTTAGTTCCACGACAGATTTTACGGACTCGTTCATCTGAACCATATTTATTTGTAAATAATAGTCGTTGTATGTAGAGTAACGCCATCTCTTATCGCGTCATAGAAAGTTGGCATAGCAACCAGTGGCTGAATTTGGCGGACTTTTTAAACGAAAACGTGTGGGATTCTCAGAAACTGGGGGTTGCGATAATGCAGAGGGGCTTCTTGGCATCCGCTACTATTGTATCCATATTGTATAGCTGTCCGCCCACATGGAGTTATTGATATTCTTACAACCATGAATTGACTTTTTAAATATACTAACAATTATGATGTAATTGGAAAATGTTTGGTTATTTATAATAGATATATTTAATGTTAACGAAAATGGCAATGGACTCTGCGAATAGACTTATTGTATGATTGGATGAATTGTATAGTTGTTATGAAATAATTTCATTTTTGGACTATTTTCTGTGTATGTTTTGTATTTATTTTGTTTTATGATTCGCGTGGCGTATCGGTAATGACACCGATTTGGCACGCTTAGAATAATAGATTTGATTTTCAGCTAGGTAGGCATTTAAATGATGAATATATACTTTTGGGTGTTTGTGTAATATTTTTTAAATGTATAGAACAGAACACCCATGACAGAATCTTAGGGGTATAGTCTATCTTTATCTACATTTAGTTTATAAAACTCGTGGATTGATTAATCTAAAAATGTATCATGATTTAATATGAAAAGTGAATTTAACTTAATTACGATATTCAATTTAAAACATATATCTTGAATTTTGAGTAATATTAATATATTGCCAATTTGGCATATTTTTGATAATTATAAAAAAAAACAACACCACTTTTGAGTGTCAAATTAGTTTAGCACGTTGAACTTCAAATAAATAAATAAGACAATATCACTTCAATATGAATGTGTAAAAATTATCATTTCAATAAAGAGTTTATAATGTTATGAAACTGTTGCAACATAAAGAAGCAACGAATAATGTTACACCACAATATTTAATTTTTTAACTGTTGTTATCATAGCGCCATTTTGTAATCGGCAGAGGATATATAAGAGCCACGTAATCAGTTTAGTCCATTTTTTCAGCGAGACGTACCTTTGTACGTTTATACTTTTATAGTAACAATATTACTCTTTATACTACATTGTTTTTTTTGCTATAAATAAAAATTTCTTTACATTGAGACAAAAGCTTAATTATTACTTCTTTAATTTATTATATTATCATTTGAAATAATATAAAATTCATATTCGTTTTGTTTACAGGTATTTAGTAATCTGTGCTGTTATTGTACTGGCAACCCAAGTTGTCTATGAAATTCGTCGGCTGACGGCTGGCAGGTACATCCGGCCCACGAAGGAAGAAAGGGCCCTTTTTCAAGCGTACGCCATTGCTGGCGTATGGTAGTGTATTTTATTGAAAGGAAAATCAAAAACCATCCAATATGGTGAGTATAGAACTTGATTATAGTGTTCAAAAATATGAAGAGTTGTACCTGTGCTAATGTTTTACGTTATTATTTTTGGAATTGAGTGGAAAATAGTCGTTTTAAAACTTAGTTTCTTTACGACGGTCGTCTTTGTAGTCGGGTGACGTTTCTAAAGTAGTTTGGTGAAATTGAAGTGTTGTGCGCGATTACTTTAATATTTAAAGCCTTTTGTAAATTATAATAATGCATTGGAATAACGGTCTGTTGACGAAAAAAATGCAACGTGCGTATGACATATTGGCGTTTGAACATCTGTGTTATGATGTTTCGCTTGTCGGCGTGATGATGACGAGAACTTTTCTGGTTTGCGCAGGTGAATTTCACAGTAGACGAGATCCGTACCATGATGGACAAAAAGCGGAATATCCGCAACATGTCCGTAATCGCTCACGTCGACCACGGCAAGTCGACACTGACGGACTCGCTCGTCTCCAAAGCCGGCATCATCGCGGGAGCGCGTGCCGGCGAGACCCGTTTCACTGACACGAGGAAAGATGAACAAGACAGATGCATCACCATCAAGTCGACGTAAGTACACCACATGGTGCAATAACCTTTGTTTTCGGGTTTGTCGGTGACACAACGCTGGTGCAGATAAAATGGCTACCAGTTTCGTATAAATACTAAATTTTAACCTTTTAACGTGTTCAAAATGCAACAAATGCATCAATGCGTCATTGTTGATACGTACCAGCTGTTTCTTTTAAGCTTTTATTTATTTGTTAGAATAAAGTAAATATTTAACTAATAAAATGTGATGAATGTTCTTACCATTTGAAACTGAAATTCTTTGAGGATTTTTAGAACGGCCATCTGATTACAACATAACACAATTATTATAAAAAATTAAGTTAAATCATGATTTGTAAGATTGCTCCATATTCCACAGAGCTATCTCCATGTTCTTCGAGTTGGAGGAGAAGGACTTGGTGTTTATTACAAACGCTGACCAGCGTGAAAAGAGCGAGAAGGGTTTCTTGATCAACTTGATCGACTCACCTGGGCACGTTGACTTCTCCTCTGAGGTTACAGCTGCCCTCCGTGTCACGGATGGTGCCCTTGTAGTAGTGGACTGTGTATCTGGTAAGTAATGCATTAGATTTCTTCTAGACTGATGTATTTGTCTTTACAAATCAATTCCCCATTCCCGGAAGAGGTCTCTTCTCAAAGAAGAATTAGGCCATTAGTATACCACATTTGCAAAGTGCAGAATGGTACAAATTATTCCATTAAATATTACCAAACTAATACTATTCATAAATATGAACCAAGGCATCAAAATTTTAGGAAACATCAGTAGTCTTGTTACATATTGTTATGCAATTGATATAATTTGCAAGCAAATTTAAGACCCTTGGAAAATTCTGCGGAAGGCTTTAGACCTTTTGGTTAGAGGCATTAGTTACAGTAACAGGAATAATCTTGGATTCAGTTGAAAACCTGTATTTTTTTTATACATTCAGCATCAACCTATTAATGCTCCACTTACCATGAGAGATGGATATATGTATAGTTAGTCGTTCTCCCTTCAAAATGAGAAGAGTTAAATTTTATTTCACTACATTGACCAAGTGCATATTCTGTTATTGAATTTAAGTGTGCAAGATTGTTTAAATTATTCTGTACATTTTAAACTCTTCAAATTCATTTTGTCTAACAGATATTTTCCTATCATATTAATAAAGAAACTTCAAGAATATCTGCTGTGATCTAGGATACAAATTACTATGAATTATAAATGGGTGGAGCAGTATAATGAAAAAAGGTATCAACTTGCACTAGACATGTCTGAGAGAATCTTTCATTTCACCTTTTTTAATAAAAACTTCTTGTTATAGGACCAATATGTACATTTTTTATGTAAATCATTAGTAATGTTTTTACTCAGTTTTATTTTCAAACCAATGTCTTTGTAACCAGGTGTATGTGTACAAACTGAAACGGTGCTGCGTCAGGCGATTGCCGAGCGTATCAAGCCTATCCTTTTCATGAACAAGATGGACCGAGCGCTACTCGAGCTTCAGCTGGAGTCTGAGGAACTGTACCAGACTTTCCAGCGTATTGTTGAAAACGTCAACGTCATCATCGCCACCTACTCTGATGACAGTGGTCCCATGGGTGAGTTTAATAATTCCGTTTTATATGTCGATTTTAAGTGAAAATAAACAAGATCATACAAATGTGTTGCATAATATTATGGGTGAAGGATGTTTTAATTGTATTGTGTAAATTAAATGTGTTTTTGTTAATTCCATTAATATTGATCTAGTTTTTAGTGTATTTGTATATCTATTAATGATCCCAATTGAAAATGATTTTGGTTAATAGTTTCCAATAACAAAATTTGGCAATAAAATTAAAGTTTAAAAAAAAAAGTATTACACCATAGTATGAAACTTGGATTCTTGCTAGAAGACTTTCTCCTTTCACTTACTATGCATTGATCATGTAGGATGGCACAATTTTTTGAATTGCATTCATATAACTTGCTGGTAAAAGTAGTACTAAATATTTTCCAATATTATGCAATATCTTGTTGATACATCATTGCATTCCTTATGGTTAACACAAATGTATTTTAGGATATAGTGTAACCTGGGAATGTAACTCAAAAGAATGGTTTGTCTAAATTGTGTAATTGATAGATTGATTTAACAAAAACATCAAGCATGTAACGTTAGTACCATGTAAGGATCATAATGTTTTATCAAATCAGCATTGTTGCACATTATAAATTGATCAAAACATTTTATCAGAAATATTATCGTTTGTGACACGAGTAGGTATAACATTGTCAAGGTTAGACAGTGTAAAGTTATCTGATCAGCTGGATATAATTTGTTGAGTCATGGCATATTCTTTTTGGTGTGGTTGTAAAAGTTTATGCATTGCAAATGTTAGTGGCTAGTATCATGGACTCTTTACCTGAATATACAAATAATACATTTTAGTTCTAAGATAACTTTTCTTTTCATTTATATATGTTATCAACACATTACTGTCACTACTGAACAAATGTGTCAGACAAGATGTCTCAGAATAAATCCACCAGGCTCCCCTTATGTGTATTGGTAGAGATGGACACACATTTGGGAGTTATTTTTGGCCGCCTCTTCTCCAAAACGTAACACCGTATAAGTCTGTGGTAGTTTATTGATGCGCAGAAATAATTCTGTAAAGAATATTTTGAATAAAAATATTTTGATATTGATTCTTAATTTTGAAGATTTTTTAAGCATGTAGGTTTCTTCAACATGTTTTACTTCAATATTTAATTTCTATAATTCATTAGACCTTTATACATTTTACTTTACATCTATTCTTATATATTAAACTTACTTTGCAGTATGATTGTACTGTTAGATAGATTATGTACACTCGTCCCATTGATACTGGGTAAAGTTTCTATTGCTATACTCCAGCGGCAGACAAGGACGAACATTAAATTCTCGGTATGGATTGGTGAGATGCCTCTTGTGGGTGTTTTGCAACGAAAATTGAGGAACACAAGAACACAATGTGAACAAGATATATTTTTCAGTAGATAGATAAAAATTTGCCTTTGTTATTTGTTGAGAATAGAATTATTAATTGGTGTAGTGTGTCTCATTGTGAATGACATTAACAGGATAAATTTATATTTATTTTAATGGTATGTTTGCACATCAAAATATGATGTATCTTGTGTTCAAGTCCATATTTGGTTATTTTTCTTATTCTTATTGTGTCTGTTATAATAATCTTTACCTTATCAAATATTCTTTCATAGAACTACCGATACTTATCTTCATAGTATTTAGGTATCCTACACATTTATTAAAAGACCTGGGGGTGACTTACTTTCTACCCTGATAATATTGAGCGTTATAAATCCATGTCCGCCCTCATAGTTTGCCGTAAAGAATTACTTGTGTTTCGGTTGAAGAGGTGCGGTTGCCGGCCACGCTATCAAGCGAGGAGATCCATCTTAATCCTCAGGACTAGCAACGCATCTATGTTCGAGCTCAGATAGGATTTCGGTCGTGTTTGAAATTGTACCTGGATGTCTATGGGCTGCGACTACTTACCATCAGGTGGTCTGCGTGCTCGTTTGCTACTCTTCCCACATAAAAAAGAATTTACATGTGAGCATAGTAAAAAATCAAGACTAATAACATAGTTCTGTTATCTGGCAGGTGAGGTGCGAGTGGACCCCAGCAAGGGTTCCGTCGGTTTCGGTTCCGGGCTGCACGGCTGGGCGTTCACGCTCAAGCAGTTCTCGGAGATGTACGCCGACAAGTTCAAGATTGACCTCGTCAAGCTCATGAACAGGTAAATATTACAAAAAAGTAACCTGCTTACTAATAAAAATAGGTTTAAACTTATTATTAGTATGACGGTAAGTGAAAATCTTATTCTTATAATTGTTATAAAAATCAAATGTATTGTGTTTGAGCTTTTGGACGGTTAAATACGTCCAAAACAAACTCCCAATTTTTTTGTACGTTTTAAATTTCATAATTAAGTACAAAAATAGGTAGATAATAGTGTTACGTTTTTAAAAGTCTCAGGGAGCAAGTCATTTTTAATTTAACCAACCAAGATTAACCTTTTTTTTACATATGTTCATATGTACCGAGTACTGATATTTTTTGTGTAGTTGTGTAATGAATAATCTAGGAAAATGCAGATATTATTTTATCTATATGTTTAAGGATAGAAAATTTTGTAGGAACTATCGTGGACTGAATAGATTATTTAAAAAACATGAGCAAACCCGGTAGATATTATGTGCAATTTACACGGGATAAATTCTAATCTACATTAAAAACAAAACTATGGACTGCAGCTGTGAGGGCTATCACGCACAAACTACTTGATAGCGTCGGTCTTTTTTTACTTTGACTTGTCGGTCACTTGTCCCTTATAAAAAACATAATATCTTCATTTATATAAAGTTATTAGTTTAGCAACTACCATTTTGAGTACGTATTCAGCGACGTATTTTCTTGCTACGACAAGTGCGGCAAGCCGTGTCGTGTTAATATGAATTGACCCAAAGTTGTGTGAAGAAGTTTAAGAATCTGATTTTCTATTTAATTACGAAAGAGTTGGTAAATATATAGAAATTGTAGGCGTACGTCTTCGTGGGCGGAATCTAAAAGGACTTTTGTCTGGAATAAATAGAATGAAGGTAAAATTTCAGTTGACGTCATAGAATAGCTTGCGTGGGGCAGTAATCACCCGCCTACATTATTTCCAAAGGGCGAAAGGTCGAACTTACTTAATTGCAATCTTATCCGTCCGTACAATATTGCGATGTATATTTAATATTTATACATTTGTGTGTATCAGACTAATTAATTGAGACCTAACTATAAAATAAGTCTATTTTATGAATTTATTCTACATTGCGCAAACGTCGACACTACACATTTCAACAAATTATGCAGTTATATTTTTACCTTGTTGGCATATTTGAAGCAAATTTATAAAAGGAATGGAACCAAAAAACCTTACATATTTTCATTTTCTGTTTTATCTGTAATGATGAGATTTCCATAATACTTTTCGAAGTGCTCACTTACAATAATGTATAAACTTATTTGTGCCTACTGTGACTAAGGACCTATCTTAAAAAATCATTATCACCAGTTTCATCTGTGCGATGATCTCTAGATTTGTCAGTAACCTTACTTTTTTTTTTTAATTAAAAAGAAGTGTATCCCCAATTTCTGATATAAAATTAACGTTTATCCAAATAAAAATATTTTAAAACGGATACCAAATAAGTCTTAGTTTTACAATAAAAATTGACGCTGTAATCTAACGAGATGGCGACAGTAAAACTTCGCAAGTTTGGCGGGCGTCGAAAAATCAATATGGTAAGAAACGAGGCCACGCGGAGTGCCGCAGCGGCGGCCGTTCGCCGGGATCGATACTGCAGTAGATTGCACGGTGGCTGTAACCTTCACTAGACCCAAGCGAGCTTACGTTGTTTACAAGACTGCCGCCACATGCTTCTGCTTTAGAATCATAAAACACCTATTTCGAAATTATAACATTTAACATTTTAGGCTCTTTTTTATTTGTAGCACTTATGTAGATATTGGTCTTCGTCATGTAACGTTAAAAAATATTACAATAATACTTCAACCTCCAAAGGAAATTTTGTGTTTCCTCTCTCTCTTAATTTAACTTAGTCTAAAACTTTCCCTGTTAGTTAAGTCAATTGTCATTCGATCGAAATTGACGATATGGCATTGTTTGTCATATTCTTCACCCTGAATATGCTTCGAATGTGTATATTTTCTAAAGATAGTAAGTTAAATTTTAATGACTGTCGGCGATACTTCATACGAGGCAGTTTGTATAAGTTTGTATAAGCCTTTTAATTACACCAATTGTATTGATATAGGTTAGTATTCCATAAAACTTAAATACAAACTGTTATATAGATAACTTGCACTCTTGAATAATCCATCTACATAAATCTGTGGGCTATGGGAATTATGTGAAACAAAAAAGGAAAAATTTTATGTTGTCTTTACTATCTAAATTTAATATCAGTACTATGGGCACATTTTACTCGTAATTTTATTGTAAATAGTAGTTTTATGTCGTAAAATTTCATATTAAAATCAAACCATCATCATAATAATAATCGTCTTTTGTGAGACATGTGGCCTCGATGAGAATCTGTATGAAAAAGTAAGATTAAGGGGTCCGTAAAAATATCACAGGAGAATGAATTCGTAGGAAATCAAGTTTACGTCACTTTGCGATGTTTGTTACTGAGTGGCCGATAATTATAGTATTTTGTTTTTCATTTGAGCTTATCATTATCAAAACTTTCGTGGATTATCAACTGTATCTACATAGCCAGTAGATTACAAACGCATTAGAAGAAAGTTCATATTGCCTTTGATATAATATTGATATAAGGCCGTGAGATCTCAAACGTGTTTAACGCGTTAAAATTGTATCATGCGTATAATCTACCGGGGTTACGTCTAAAAAAAATTATTTTTATGTGAGATGAGAAGCAAATGAGCATGCAAACGTAGTCAGGTAGTAGTCGCAACCCATAGACATTCACGTAAAACCACAAATACGACTGAAATCCTATCTGAGCTCGAACGTAGATGTTTTGCTACCCTTGAGGACTAAGATGGTGGCCTAGCTCCAAAGTGTAGCCGGCAACCGCACCTCCAACCGAAACATAAGTACCGCTCTATCGTATCGTATCGAACTATAGGTCCACAACCTTCATCCAGTCTATCGGTTACGTACGATAATGTTGATAATTCATTTAAATTTCGAAGAATTTGCGATAATTAAAAAATATATATTTTGAGGCCTACCTTTACGAAGGCTTTCTTCTAGTACAATACCATTGTCCTTGCCTCAAAAGGAATAACACAAATAAAAATGAAATAGTACACTTTTTTGGGATTTAATTTAACTATTTTTAGACAGACAAGGACGAATATTACGCACTCGGTATGGTTTGGTGGGATGTTCCTTGTGGATGTTTTACAACACGCCGAGTAACAGTTTTACCTGCTAGTCTACACACTCTATTATACAAGCATTTTATATGTAGCTCTCATAAACATATAAATGTAATTTAATTGTAATGTAATGTGTTTTAATTGTACTGATATTTTATAGGGTGAATACGGTAAACGACGTAATTATAATCTTAGGTTTGTCGTTTGTTGTTAGTCAAGCTAAAATTGTGGGACAGAAACTCGTTTCTCCAGTTTCATTCTTTACGTTAAAATATCTTTTTATATTATTACCGTCTAAAAAGCGGAAGTATGTGATGAGGGGATACTATACCAATAATATTGTAGTATATCTTATGTACTGTACATTATACCCACTTAGATAGGTCTCAAAGGCTGTTTACTTTTTTTTTCTTAAGTTTTTCTACATCCGACATTTTACTCTAAAAATACATCGGAATTTCATTACGATTAAATATTACTTATCTGCTAATTCTGTAAATTCCTTATTAAATCCGTATTATCCCTCAGGTTGTGGGGAGAGAACTTCTTCAATGCGAAGACCAAGAAATGGGCGAAGCAGAAGGACGCGGAGAACAAGCGTTCGTTCTGCATGTACGTGCTGGAACCCATCTACAAGGTGTTCGACGCGATCATGAACTTCCGCAAGGAGGAGATCGACGGTCTGCTCAAGAAGATCGGCGTCACCCTCAAGCACGAGGACGCTGACAAGGATGGCAAGGCTCTGCTTAAGGTTGGTTACTGTACATATGTATTAAATGTGTAAGAGAAACTTAAAATTGATATTGGAGCTTTTTTATGTGAGAAGAGTAGCAAACGAGCGTGCCAACCACCTGATGTTAAGTAGTCGTTTCCCATAGACATCCATATACAATCAAGATGACTGAAAAGACAAACACGGCTGAAATCCTATCTGAGCTTGAACCTAGATAACATTGCTACTCATGATGACTAAGATGGTTGCCTCACTTCAAAGTGTAGCCGCCAACAGCACCTCTACAAGAGATTCATCATTTTGTTTTTTATTTCTGAAAGTAAGATTTCGTAGAATATATTGTTTATAACCCTTTTCATTTACATTATTAGCAGTAGTTATTTTTTGGTAATATATTTGAATGTGTCTCACTGAACTTATTCAGCACTTTCAAATAATGTTTAGGTCTTATAAAGTCAAACATTTTTATTTTAATAAAATTATGTAGTTGTGGCCAATTTAATAAAATTATCAGTCCCAAGTGTTGCCAGCTACTTATTTAATAAGTTTTTGGGTGTCAAAGTGGACTAACAGCAAATGCTTTCCGGAATTGGTTATAAGCTTTCATAGTTTGTAACCCCATATATGAAAGAAACAGTACTGATTATCAATTAATAACTTTGCACATTCAAAAATATAAAAAATTACAATAATTAACTTTTTACTCACTTTAAATTTACTTTGATAGTATCCCTGGAATTCTGAAATATTTCTATATTTTCTCTCTTACATACAAAAATGACAAATACTAAGTTATATTTGGTAGCGTAAAGTGCATGGATTACATATTTGAGATGAACAATAAGGTGCACCAAGATATAATATCATTATTAAGATACATCAAATACATACTGTGAATAATTGTAACAAAAATCTTAAACATTACTACTGTGTTCATTCAGGTGGTGATGAGAAGTTGGCTGCCCGCCGGTGAGGCTCTGCTTCAGATGATTGCCATCCACCTGCCCTCGCCCGTGGTCGCGCAGAAGTACCGTATGGAGATGTTGTACGAAGGACCCCATGACGACGAGGCCGCTATCGGTATCAAGGTATGAAACTAATTACATGAATAATACAATAATTCATGAAATGTATTAGTAGTTATTTGTTGTAACTCGATTGTTGAGCTCAACAATTGAGTTTCAAGTTAAACAAAGTGTTGTACATTGAATTATTAAAAGAAAATTGTTTTAAACTGTGTAATGAAATTGTATATTCAATTTTTGTGTTTATAAAGATAGTAAAATTTCTTAATTTTGTAATAATAAATAAATAAAAAAAAATAATAATAATAATGAATTAATGAATTTACATACACGTCATTAAGTAAATTTCATAATTAACTATGAACAAAAACAGTCATGTTAACTTGATTTTTTTCTTCATCCCTGTGACGCATGTAAAGACACCAAATTTACGTGCAGAGAGTTACAAGTACGATACCTCATGAAACAGACATGTGAATGATGAATATAAATTTGTTTGAGTGTCAAGTATGCAACCATTACAAATGTGATCCTAACATATCATATGACTGCGGAAAAGCTTCACTTTTGATTGATTTTTTATTATTTATAACGTTACTCTCGTCACAGAACTGTGACCCCGAAGCGCCCCTGATGATGTACGTGAGCAAGATGGTGCCGACGTCGGACAAGGGCCGCTTCTACGCGTTCGGCCGTGTGTTCTCCGGCAAGGTGGTCACTGGACAGAAGGCGCGCATCATGGGACCCAACTTCACGCCTGGCAAGAAGGAGGTATGTCTGTCTACATTTCTCTATTGTTTTTGCAGTTCACTTACTCCATATTTTGATGTTATAAAAATATGCTATAATCTGGAAGTACTTGTGATAAGTTAACAAAACAGCTCGAAACAGTATATTGGCTTCTAGCACACTTTAAACCAGGACAAAGCAGTCTTATATTGCTGCTATAAGATATAAATAGCATTTGCAACAGGAAATGCTTGCGAATGAAAACACCAGAATTTGTTGTATGTTCAATAGTTACAATTATCTTCGACAATATTGTATTTTCTTCTGCGAAACGCGCCACGCCGTAGCGCGTCCGCTGCGCCCCGAGCGCGGCGGGCGCGCGCTGACGGCGGCGGCTCCCGCGGAAGTAGAGCGACCACTCTCGCGCGTCTAAACGCTGCAAAGGACCTCTATCCTTATGTCCCAGTATTGTACGCTACGGCGCGCGAGATACATTTTTTTTTTAATTGTTTCCAACCCTCTCTATGTAAAAAATAACACATTCTTGCTTTCGAAAATAAACCTAAACTAATTAAATATAAAAAGAAATGAGTATGAATCAAAAAATCTGCTTAAATTTTTGTAGTTGAAACTATGTAATTTATAAATTTGCATTGCTGTCTATTGCCTTTGAGTACATATAAACATAAACTCCTCCAGGATCTGTACGAGAAGACCATTCAGCGTACAATTCTCATGATGGGTCGTTACGTGGAGGCTATCGAGGACGTACCCAGCGGCAACATCTGCGGTCTCGTCGGCGTCGATCAGTTCCTTGTCAAGACCGGTACCATTACCACCTTCAAGAACGCTCACAACATGAAGGTATGTATCTTAAATAAGATTTACTACTTCTTCCTAGCAAAGTAAGGGTAAACATAGAAAAAAAGAATCTAAGAACTTATAACACTTTCCCTGCGGCTTATAACAATGCTGTGTATTGTGCGGCGCAATGCGCTTGCGGTTTTTACAGTGTTGCACGTGCGAATCTGTATGGATATGGGCGATGAAATATGCAATGTTTACGTCGGCGCTACAAGACTGGAGACGGACATTACGTCTGTGTGTTCGTAGATGCTGCACGGATGCTAAAAAATACAATATTTCGGTGAATTGTCAGCGCACCCGCACTCTTAGACAAGTATGTTCCTGTTTAGCGCAGGAGTCAGTGTTACAATTTAGTAATTAGCCATTTCTGAGAAATAAGAAACTGAGTAACAAGTTTGTAACATTTCATGTGAACAATGAGTACAGTCCCAAGTGTTGCTAGATACATCCAATCTGAGTATCTGGATGTCAAAATGGACTTACAGTAAATGCTTTCTGGAATTGGTTGTAATTCTTGTGATTTGTAACCCCAAAAATGAAAGTAACATTTCCCTCTCGAGACAAAATCCCTTAAAATACTTGAGACAACTGTAAGTTTCGTGTATATCAGCTGCGTTTTAAGGTGATATGAGCGAAACATTTTACGAGTATGGGAAGAAATTATTGAAACAATTTGCATCAAGACCTCAAGCCGTTATCCTAACATTTGTCCTAATTTACATGTTTTACTTTTAAGGTGATGAAGTTCAGTGTATCGCCTGTAGTGCGTATAGCCGTGGAGCCCAAGAACCCCGCCGACCTGCCCAAGCTGGTGGAGGGTCTGAAGCGGTTGGCCAAGTCCGACCCTATGGTGCAGTGCATCAACGAGGAATCGGGAGAACATATCGTCGCCGGCGCCGGCGAATTGCATCTTGAGATCTGTCTCAAGGTTAGTGCAACGTGTTTTATTATGACTACTAAGTTGTGAATAAAAAAATATTGTTTACGTCATTATCTTATCTTATTCATAGATAAATAAATGTGTTCAAAACTACTTGAAATTAATAACAACTTGTACATAAATCCAGTGTGTATAAAAATAATTTAATGTTATACAAATTTAAAGTTATTTAGAACACTAAAGCAAGCAATTGACTAATGAGGTCATCACTAATATGACTATGGTGCACGCATATTACTTTGGTTAGGTCAGGTTATGTTGGTTGGTGGTAGAAATGTAATTGATGAATTTATTGTAAACTATAACTTGGCATATAGTGCGTAATGTTGATGGAGACATGGAACAACATGCTTTGACTATCGAAATTTTGTTCTTCATGTATTGTGTTTCGGTTGTGGAGGTGTGGTTGCCGGATACACATTATTGGAGGCGACCATCTTAGTCC
>DWON01003562.1:0-17827 GCA_018251015.1 Phocides pigmalion okeechobee | reverse complement strand
GCTTTATCTTTGCAACCTACATCTTTATTTCAAGTTTAATATGTACTAGTTTAATAAAGAACACTAAAACATATACAGTTGTTTTAGCAAAGAAACATGCAGTCCACCTGATGGTAAATGGTCACTGTGGACATTCGCCTATAGACATCTGTGACCAACTCCAAAAAAAAAGAGTCCCACTTAACGTCGAACACAGATATGCTTTAATACTCGTAATCATTAAGGTGGTCGTCTTAATTAACCTATAAGTGAGCTGAAAATTTATTATCATTACGCCTGCTTCACCGAGGATCAAACCCGTAACCCTCCGCGTGTAAGACCGGTATATATATAACTATCGTATTTTATATATAATAAGTATAATATTTTTAATATAACCTAAATTGCGAATCGCATAAGTATCGTTATTTAAGTCATATTCAAAAATATTTTTTTAATATAACCAAATACCCAATGTTAAAGCAGAAAATATCTATAGAAAATGCATGTGTAAGTACTTATTTTTCTCATTGAGTTGTTTCAAGTAGTCTCTTATCAGTCGCAAACATAAGCTTTACGTCCCACAAAGTTCCATTTAAAAGCTCACATCGACTACTATACCGCTCGACAATCGCTTTATTTCCAAATAAGATTTTTATGTAGATTTAATTCAATGGCACATTTCTAGTCGTCGGAATGACCGGAAAATATTCCCACTACATCCACTGGGCGGTCTAAGTGGTTTTAGAATACTAGTAGCCATAAAATATCAAGTAGGTACCTAATTCTTATGCATATTTATCAAATGTACCGGTCCATTCATACAGAACATGCTAATGTTATGTTATTTCGAACTAACCATCGCCCGCGCCTCGCTTCAAACACAACTATCCACTGGACCACTATTATGATTTGTAAATACCAAAATGTATCTGCCTAATAAAATAGGATTAAAACTATGTTTGACTGCGGAGGTATCACGGGCTTCCTTATAATCCGCCGTAAAGCTACTTGTTTTTCGCAGATGTGTGGTTGCCGACTACACTTACAAGCGAGACGACAATCTTAGTCCTAGGAATAACAACAGATCTACGTATGACCGCAGATAGAACTTCAGATCCGTTTGAGGTTGTATGTGAATGTCTAGGCCTGTAGCAACAACTTATAATCAGGTGATCTATGCTCGTATATATTGAAAATATACTGTAGTATTATACACCTTAACCAACAGGTCGCTTGAAGCTAAAGAACATATTTTACACCGTAACTTTGATATTTATAAGTACGGTACCTATGAAACAAGATATTTGAATTTGACACACTGCTCTGTTATTCACGTAGTAAATACATATTTAGATCAATTAAATGGCTTTTAGATAATGAGCACACACCGAGATATACGTGGGTGTAACTCAATTCGACTTGCCAAGGCTTACTGCCATTATTGCCAAGGCTTCAAATCTATAAAACTTCTTCGACGTGTTAAAACTGCAGGTTCTACTGAGTTAGTACCTGGTCGATCTATCGCCAACACCAGCTATCATCAGAACTAAATTCTAGCTATTTTTCTAGATAACTTGCTGAAAATAAATAATTAATTATAGCCCCAACTGAGCACTTAATGTGTCTAAATAAATATGTTAGAGAGTAAAAAACTTGACGTGTTCTTAAGTTAATTCCAACTTTTTATAAATAGGAAAATTTTGTTTCGATAGGCTTAGTATTTACCAAAAATAAAAGTAGAATGTACGAACAAACGAGTTTAATTTAATTTACACTAGCTAGGGTTTCTTATAAATATGTACAAGCGAACCATAAAACCGCAGGAGATAACGAAGTAACGGCGAAGAATAATAAAATGCAAAACATTGAAAATTTACGAACTGATATCCAGTTTCATAATATCCTCATTATGGTATCTACACATAACTATATAATCATTTACAATGATGCCCGTAACTTTATTTTAAACAATATACCGGTTTTCACGTTCAGTAAAGGCTAGAATGGTGCTAAATCTAGCGATGGATAATCATTTTTCTTAATTAAATATGATCAAAACAAAATTCTTGAATACGTCAGACACTTAATTTTTGTGGAATATTGCTCATAAATCATTTTCTTTTATGCGTTATAAACATTTTGCAAAGCTTCAGTCTATGACAAACGTCTTAAAAATACATGTCCATGGCGTCGAAATGCCAAAAAATGTACAAACAATCCCACTTGATTGTCCCTGCTAGATATAAGAGAGCTGTTTCACATCTCGCGCAGAATAGCAAGCGCTATGCAGCGCGGGAATGTAACCAACATTCTTAGCACCGTGCCGCATGGGTACAGATTCCCAGTAAACTTTTTACTTTAGATTTTTATTATTATTATTTGTCTATTCAATGTAACTGTTATGTTCATTAAAAACGTATGATACTTTACAAAATAAGTTGCGTAAAACCCATAGAAATTAACACCTAATATTAAAAGCATTAATATCGACAAAACTAAAGTTCTCAACATGTACAAATATATGTAAATATCTTAAAATTTATAGATAATTTAGTTTGTTATAGCGTGAAATTTTTCTGCGGACTTTATCATTCCAAAAGCAAATAAAAACAATTTTTAATGTACGTTATAAACCTAATAAATTTCAATCCCGTCCCGAAAAACTCGTCCAAATAACCATTCAATTCATCCAAATTAACGAAACAAATGTTCGCAGATTTTTATTGGAAAATAGCGAAAGAGCGTGCAGGCCATCTGATGTTAGATGATCTCTGCAGCCTATAGACAACTACGTCCAACTTCAAACAAGACAAGTCCTGCCTGACGTCGTGCTTTGCGTTGCTACTTCTGAGGACTAAGACGGTCGTCTCGCTTAGAAGTGAAGTCAGCAACCGTACCTCTCGAATCTAAACACAAAAACTCCCCGGTTAAACTGTTGTTCGAACACTGCATAATAGTATTAGTGAGACAAAAAAATTGTTACCCTTGTATTTAAATATAAAAATATTATCGGATAGGCATATATTTATCTGTGATATCTAAACAAGCTTTTAAATTCAGATAACAAATATAGGTAGGTACTCAGTCTATCGAACAAGTAATGACATCATCCTAGCAGGTATCTCGATATCTAGTATGTAAGGGTTATGATTGGGATAAATTATTTATTTATTTTGTTAACTAGCTGTGCTCGCGACTTCGTCTGCGTCTATTTTATACATTTTTGCAACACGAAATATCGGCAATCAAAAATCAAAAATTAAAAATTGTGGCTACTCGGTACATAGTAAAATGTTTTTACTTTTCTCTTTCGTGGTGCCATGGCTAATCCGTGTGGAGTATGTTTCCAACGACCATTGGGCATTCGACATAGTGTAACAAGGTTTTAGGATATCTATTGATAACAACCGGAATCAACTACTTAACATGCCCTCCAAAGCAAAGGAGTGCGTGAATATTTGCCGCTGGCGTCACCCATCCAACTTCCGTAATATGACGTAAAAAATATGTATATATCAATTATTTTTTTTACATTATAATTACAATAATGAAATTCCTAATAATTATAACAAAGCCCAACCTAAACAATCTAAAGAGATCCCATTTCCATGGGGCAAGGTTTCAAGAACTTTCACCGCATTATCGCGTTGAATTGCAATCGCAATTCTCTGCACGAGATTTGAATTAGCCCTCTTGCCACCGGCAACGTCGATTAAACGTGTGACAAATTAAATAATTCTTATTATTAGTCATTCTTTTCCAAAATATATGTTTTTTGGAAATACACGCCGTGTACAGTACAGACTAGAGGAACTTAATTTTTTATTCTATGTTTATATTGTATTTATATTAAACAAAAAAACTATTCTTACAGAACTATCAGCATCACAAGCGTGTTAAAACAAAGATTTGCGTAAAATCGTATATAATTCCAATTTGTTCCGCATTTGATGTGGGTTTACATAAACAATGTGATTTATAAGAATTTTACATTAGTCAGTTTTCTAACTTGGTGGTGACTTGGAAAATGAGTTGTTGCTTCAAATACATCACGACAGACGAAGCTATTGTGTACTTACAAAATATTGTTGTTTTCCACATAGACCATAATAAAAATACAATGTGTTTGCGAATAATCAACGTATATACAGTGAAAGTACCAATAAATATTTACTGCAGAGAGTAACATTTGTAGTTAGTTTTATATATTATAACGTCATATGGGGACTCAATTTTACTACAATATGTATACAAAAAAGACTGAAACGTTCTAATTCTATTTTCAAAACACTCCACGAAATTCCATATGTGAATTATTTTTGGAAATGCGCCAACTTTTTTATTCCCATACTGAGAACACTCGCATGTTTCATTATTTTTTAACTATTTTGTAAAAATGTCTGCGGGTTTCAATTTCAAAATAACGGTGTTTAATAACATCCAACTCAATTATTTCGTCCAAATTCAAAATGCCGTCTCCAGGTAGATTCTTTAGTTTACCTAAAAACACAATTTCAAAACAATGGTTTCAATAACTTCGGGATCTACTCTTTCGTCTATATATTAAAATACTTATTTATTTTGATTTATCTACGATCAAAATGCTGTCTCCAGGTAAGTTTCCAATAACTTTGGCATTTACTGTTTCGTCAGAATATTACCAAATAACATAAATTACAGTTCCTTCGATGTAACTTATTTGCATATACGAGCAAAGTTAGCAACGAGTCTCGACTAATTTACCACTCATTCCGACAAAAGTAGCCTAGGCCACTCCACTCCAGTGGCCAACTCAATTCCCAGAAGTATTGAGCCGTCCGGCGCACACAACATGCCTTAATGACTCCTATACATATTGATAGATGGGACCGGCTTCACATACGTCCACTGTGTATACAGAAAAAAGTGTGTGTGTCTGTTCTGACGCACTACAGATCACTTCACTGTATATTAATATAATAATCGTAATTAAAATTTTAAGTTGCAACCATTCAAATGCACAAGTTCGAAATTCGAGTACATATATGTATGGCTCTACAATACAAATTCTATAAGCACAATGTATTGCGCAATACAAAATATTTTTTATTACAACTTAAAGTAACAACACGTAACAACAAGTAAGAACACGTCGCGCAGAAAAACATAATAACGCTTTTGAGATAACGCTTGTATAAAAATCACTTATAAAATTTCCATAGCGAGGGCCCTATGAAAATTGATTGTTAAGATGTAAAGTTGTAAAAATTAAACACAATAGGTGTTTTTTCTACTTGAATATAATCTGGCGAGGGAAGAACCCACGAGTCGCGGGAAAATCTTGTCATTGGGCGTGGTTAAAAGGTGATAAAAGTAAGTGAAACAGTTGATTTTAGACACCGAAAACCACTTTCATCACAATGTTATGGACAAAGGTTATCATGAAAAATACAAAACTTAGATATTTAATAACTAAGTATATCCTCAAAGTAACTGATACATAGTTACTTTAATTATGTATTAATTACTTTGAGAATATACTTAGTTATTGGGACTGTTGAAGAAATAGTCAAAGCTGCATGGAATATTTTGGAAATTTCATACCCTTTTTTTATTTACATATACAATTTTCTGGAAATCAGTAATGATATAACAAGATAATTTCGAGACTCGCAATTTTGAAATCCAAATTTTCATTTTTTGCTATCATTCCAATATCGAAAGACAAAGCAAATTGACTAGTTGTCTAGTTACTTTAGTACCTAGGTACCGCGTTAAATTATGAAGTAATAATCCTTAAAATTGTGTATGCGTATCAGATGATTTGCGTAATGCAACGGTAATCACACAGAAAGGGATCCAGTTTCAATTCCCCGTTAAGCAAACATCTGAATTATTAATATTAAATTTCTGTTCTAGGTCCGAGTATTTGTGTATTGTGTTTGTAGTCTGAATCTTAGTGTTTTGAGTACAAATGATATTGCACGAAATGATTATAATTAATTAAAAAAAACGAATTGAGAGAACTGCGATCGCTATTCAACGCGAAAGTAAACGCGTTCTTGGCACCATGCCGCGTGAGCGCAGGCTACCATTAGATTGTTTTAATTATTGTAATTAACATTAAAACTTGTATGCAACAATGTCTGACTAGCATTCATAAATCGATATGATGCATCAAACACTTACACTAAACGAGATACCTAGATTTAGCGTCCTTTGGGTATCCTATAAGTCATCTCGCGCGACCAATAAGTCACTCGAGCTAGACGACCTAGAATGGGCGTAATAAAATTTGAAATATGATGAAGCAAATAGAGCTTGCACTTCGGAACAGTATGTCGACGTATTTGTAGGAGGCGGCGTCACAGGCAATAAATAAATTTCACGGTGACAAAAGCAGCGACTGCCTTTTGCATGACAGTTGGACTGTTGTACTCAACTCTAAAAGCTAAATTAATTTGCGACATAAAAGACAGAGGTACTAAACCTTAGTTACTAAACATTAGCAGATGGTAGAAGTAAAATTCGACAGAAAAGGTACCATCGCCTTATAACTCGACTTAAAACAATTGTTGTTTCGGTTGAAGAGGTGCGATTGTCGATTACACTAAGCGAAGCAACCATCTCATTCTTCAGGAGTAGCAATGCATCTAAGCATGTTTTAAGCCCCTTTTTCGGTTATTCGTGGATGGCCCATGGACTGCAGAGACCATTTATCAGCAGGTGATTTTCTCTTTCAAGCTGTTTCTCTTTAAACATAAAAACGAATGTCGCGCGATAAAACTTTGTCGTCACAACACGTCCTCTTCAAAAACACTCAGAAAAGATGACGATAATCGTTATTCCACCTAGAGATATTTTATAATGGTAACAACGAACGCAAGCGAGCATTTAGCCGACCCGACAATCTCGCCTGCTTCTAGACATCTGTTACCGATTTTTACCACCAGCAGTCACCCATCCAACGTCCAATCACACACTATGTTGCTTAAATTGATCGTGTGTGATTCAGATTTGTATACGGTGAGACTGTTGCAGTGGATCTACGCAGTTTTAAAACTAACAAAATTGTACTGCATATCGCTCTAAGCGTACAAAATATCAATGACAAGTAATTTTTTTCGTTACAAATTATTCAAGCGTACGAACTCTTTTTAGTAGTAACCATTTTCCATTTGACATATCTCAGATTGTAGTTAAGATTGCAATAATTAAAATAAAGTTAACTAGTGGTATACGACTTTAAACTAACACCATGGGGGAATTTATACATTTTACTAGCGACAGAGCTTAGCTTCGCTCGGGTTAGTTACAAAAACTGAGAAAATCGGCCCAATACTTTTTTAGATTTTCATGAACAGACATACAGACGCGACGGACAGACACGGACAGGACTTTGTTTTATAATATTTAGAGATTATGTAACAGGTACTTGCGATCAACGCTTTTAAATTTCCAACAATTCGAACTAGTTGCATTGCTCGTGGTCACGGCGAAATTGAACAAGGAGTGGAGTATCGCCGTGACCACAAGCAATGCAACTCGTTCGAAATATAGTAAATTAAAAAGTATTAATCATGAGTGCCCGTTATACAATAAAATGTTAACCAGTACGGACATCTCTACTATAATTTTTGGTAATTCCTAAGTTCTACAGTATGTAGCGTCATTTTCCGCTAAACTGTATTTAAAATTTCGTAATACACGTCATGTGTAGAATATTGCTTGGAATGGCGAATGTTTTTACTATATTTTTTGGATATTTCTCAGTTCTAAGATAACCTAGTGAGATAAGGCATGGCCTATGTCGACTGGAGCTACGGGCACTCTATGTATAAAATTAGAGTTAAATTAAATCAGTAGTTTTTGTGATGCAGAAAAACAACGGAAGAACGAAACAGTTGAAGTTTTGTTTTATAAAATTGAAAGAATAGGAATATTTAAGGACTTTGCATACTATATACTATACATCATCTATATCATATCATATAACATTCCAATGTATATACTGTAGACTATCTGGATTTATACCGTTATAATATTTAATTTCAATAGATTGGCATGCCTAATAATGAAATTTTGTACATACTTCTGTTAATTATAATAATGATAATTTTACCATAATTAATACTTTTTACTTCTCTTAATATACTGGAGATACCATATACCTTGAGTGTGATTATGACAAAGAAAATAAGAGTAGACATAATAAGTAAAGAAGAAGGGTTGTAACTTTACGCGCTCTATAAAAATTTTAATTATGATCTGTACCTGTCACAATTCGAACTGCCATAATATTAAATTTCACTGACTGTGCTTGTTTATAAAATTGTGTGCATAGTTAAATTAATTTGAAAATTAACTTTATCAAAATTCACATTTTTTGCTTCTATAAGTTTACAGCTGGTAAACTTACATCTTGAGTGTCAACGTGATTAATTATTAAGGATTCCACCAAATGTTTTATACAAAGATATATATTTGCTGCCAAAATAATCCTTAGGGTATAAAACTGTAATTATCACGTCATCAAGATAAAGGTTTTTGTGCGGCGGTGGTTACAAAAATTAGCATATTGTTGTTTTTTGACGTAAAATTGAAGTAGGTATAATTTGCATGTTTATTGCGCTATTATGAACGCTAATGTGTATTTAAAACGGATTTTTATCAAATTTTAAAACGTATTTATGTATAAATATAATATCATCCGCTTATTTATTTTACGACTATTTATATTGCTTCTGCGTATGTCAATGAATTAATACATTTAAAGTTGTATCTACTTCGTATTTAGCCATTGGAATTTGATTTCGGAAATGTAGTTTCTCTTTGTAATGTCGAAGTGGCGTATGCTCAGGTATAGATACATATTACTACTGAATTTACAGTGAAGATTCTAGATTTGATAGGATATGTTTTTGTGACAAACTAAAGTTATTTTTTATGATATAGTATTACTTGAAATTTGTGTGCAAACAAGCTATCATGCAAAAAATGGTGGTTATGTATTTGAATTAGGAACAATATAAGTAAACAAATTAAAACACAAAACGTTTAAAGATTTCTTTAACTTATAATATGATAATATTTAAGAGCCATTTTCTATTTATCTAATTAATTTATACATTAACAAAAATATTCCTAAGAATACTGCCATTTGAGTTAGTATGTTGTGAAACTTATCATAATGAAAACTATAAAAACAATACTGGGTGTGCATGTAAATAAGACATTATAGATAATTTAAGTACGGAGATGCTACTACTTATATTTTTGTTTCTACAATAAAAAATTGTGTTAAGCATCAAAATATATTGCCATTTACCTAACCTACCTAATAATGGTACATTATTTTTTATGTATTCTAATCCATAAAAGAAATAAACAGAATTGAATACCAACAACCCATATAAAGAAATAAACAGAATTGAATACCAACAACAGATAATAATAGAATTTATAATTTAGGATACATGTTTTTGTACCATTTTGGTTGTTTTTTTTCATTAATAAGTAAACAGAGTCATGAAATTTTAAGTGCTTTGAAATAAGGAAAATAAAGTAAAAATCAAATGGGTATGATTCTAAAAACCTAAAAATAGAATCAAAACAATGAACACTGGCGATATAGTTCTGTTGAAAATTTGATTTTATGTTTACACACATTTCACAATATTCGTAATCTGTAAAAATGTAAAAATGACACTATTTATATTTTCAATGTTGATGACTGGTACTACTAATACTTTGAGTGAAATAGACTTATGTACATATTCGTTCTTTGTGGTATAAGTACTTGAATTTCAATCATAATAAAAGTAATACAAAAAAAATACTAAATCACATTGAATGAAACTGGTAATTTTCACAAATATAGATGCTAATACAGTTCTTATAATAATGTTAGTCCTCAACATTTCACATGAACAAATATGAAAACGATATTAAAACTAGTCCTTAAAGTAATATAAAACCTAGATATGAGTATTTTTACTCAGGAATTACCTACTTTTGGTGATAATTCTTGCCGTAAAACAGATTTTTCTAATCGGCATCGATTATAAATATTTTAGCTATGCTACAACAGGGATTACTGATTATTTATTATGAAAAATAGTTTTGGTTATAAAAGTATAAATTGAAAAAAAAACAAAAGATTTGAATTAGGAACAATATTTGAAACCACGGTTTCGAACAAAATATACAAAACGCACAGCTGTGTTCGACGGTGCTCGATTAGGCCTACTGCCGCTAGACTCCCTAGTCAACTCCGCACGCCGCGTGTTAAAGCTTTTGTTTTGTAACTCGTGTATTTATAATTAAATTAGTAAAAATAACAACATAAATTACTGTACCTTATTAACAGGGCTCAATCCACGACCTCTGAGGAAATCCAAATCGGTTAACACAACTTCACACAGATTTCTGATTAACACACTTGCACATCCGATTAGAGCAATATTTTGTCTTTTACGCTTTGTTTATTATTTTGGTATTACTATTATTGTACAACAATGGTAAGTTTCACGACACTGCACTTCACACAAGGCCCGATAGTAATTAACGCAAAACTGCACCAAAAACTGCAACACGTATTTGTATCTTTTTTATGAAATTATCAAATAAGTGTACTAATTTTGCACGTATTTTACTGTTTTAAATGTTTTATTAGTTGATATTGTTTCACAATTGTACAAAGTGGGATCGACGACGACAATGTGTACTTCCGTATTCCCGAAACAGCTGTTCTGGAACAGTGGTGCCGGAAAATCGATATCAAACGGGTGAAGAATAAGACCAACCGTAATATTGCACTATACACAATTTTTCACAACACCAATTAGCCGGTTGCAATGGATAATGCACTCACTGTGCATGGAAAGAAATATAGAAACGTAAATAATACGGCCAAGGATATAGAGGGTTAGATGAATTGTCGTAATGGGTTCGATTTGAATTCGGAGTCGAGATAGTCACTGATTTTATAGTGTTTGCTAAGTAGAATGTTTGGAGAGTTCATTCTCAGTGTGTGGAATACAACGCACGCGGTCGCGCTCGGTCGCGGACTGAGGCGCGCGGCGCGCGGGCAGGGCGGGGGGCGGGGCGCGGGCGGGCCCGGCGACGAGCGCGGAATGCTATTGTAGGCGAACTTGCCCGCCACTTTTTTTTCTCAATTCTGGTCAAACAAGTTTTGTATACAACCTGCATTGTAAGGATTCCGCCATTCTTCGAGCGAGGCAACGGTCTCTCTAAACTTAGAACGGCGTGTGGTTTCGCTCCAGCTTTGAGGCATTGTTTCGAAAAACCTAGGGAATAACCGAACAATACGAAAAAGCTCTATAAAAGAGTCCCAAAACTACTATTCAAATCCAGCAAAAACTTTCTGGACCGCAAGAAGTGAATTTTAATGCAACGCGGTATTGTTGTAAAAAATTGATAGCGAATCGGTTAGTAGATGTCTATTTATAAACAAGTCTTACTTACAATAAAAGCTCGATAATTTATCAAATTTATTAATAACTGATACTCATCATAACAAACAACGTAAATATCCATTAAAAAGTTATGAAATTATATAAGGTCCTAAGCTTATTTGTATGAAACATACACCGAAATTTATATATTTGATGTCAGCCTTGCCAAGAAAAGAACCTGGAAGCCTCTGGGAGATGAAAATGTTAAATAACATTAAAATACAGGAAGATGTAAAGAATCTCGGTAACATTGAAGATGATGATTTGAGATTATTGATACGATTAATACATCGTCAGGATATTATAGTGCCTCGATTGTCCAAGGACATTGTTATCAATAGGTAAAGTAGCTATTTACCCACTAGTTAAAAACAAGTTTGACTTCTATTTTAGATGCATGCTCACATGCAGGCCATTTGATGTTGGCAGTTTAGAGATAAATACCAAGCAAACTTTCAGACCATGTGAATGGTCGCTGTCGCTGGACATCTGCATGTCACGTCATATAGAAGAGTCCCACCGGAAGTCGATCACAGACGCGTTGATACTCTTCAGGACTAAGGAACGCTTCGGAAGTGATACAGTACTAATCCCTACAAAACACAAGGCAGGAGTGATACACTGCTAATGAAAATGGCGGTGACGTAAACAGTATCTAACTAGATTCTAGTCTAAACCCTCTCTTACTCTTGCGCAATGAGCACGTTATGATGGATATAGCTTTGAACAGTCGTAGTGACGTAATGTACATATATACTATAAGAGAATGACAGAGAATGTTAATCCTATAGGATAGAGCATCCTATCCTATAGGGATATGCATGGATAATGTCATATTACTTACCACCAGACGTTTCTTACAAAACGGTTTGCATATGGCACCATTGCGCCCTTTGTTCAACAGACACAAAATGATTTGTATTATCAGTAAAAATACGTACTCTAAATTCTAGTACATTAACTACTATAATTTAGATTATTAATGATCAAGTTATCGATTTCGACTACGTGACGAAACCCCAAAAAGTATAAAAACTGTGGTTAAACATTGTTGGAATGTTAACATTTAAGATAAAAATATACAGCTACTATTTACTGATAAAAAACAACATTAAGCACAATAAAACTTTATACATACATACATATACAACTTGGTCATAAGTTGACGTTTTGATACATGTTAGTAGTTGTACCATTCGATCAGGGAAGTGCTACGCCGCCTTCGTGATCCGTCAGGAAGCAATATTTATGATTCGGGAGAAGTTTGGTTGCTAACTAAATTTAAAGTGATCGTCTTAGTTGACTAAATTAGTCCTAATTTATAGCAACACCTACGATTTCAAATAGGACGCCAAATCTGGACTGTATCGACTATTTAACATGGACCTGCGTGTTCGTTCGTTACTCTTGTAACTTATGAAAGACAGAAAACTTACTAAATTTAATACAACGACATAAAGACGATCAATGGTGCCAGTGACGTCACGATAGCACGATGTGTTTCGACCAAAGCAAAACCGGTCTAACTAGTGTTGCTAGATCCAGAACATAATTGTCAAAATGTTACCCCTTTTGGATACGTGTTTGTGGCAGGTTCTCTTAAACACCGAGGTATCAATGAAAATACCGACCACCTGAAATTAAGGAGTCACTACCGTCCATGATTTTTTAGGTGATAGAAACCGGCTACACTTTGAAGTGAGGCGAACATCTTAGTCCTCAGGAGTAGCAACGTATCTACGTTCGAGCTCAGATTCGATTTCGGTGGTGTTTGCGGTTGTACGTGGATATCTATGGGCTGCGACTACTTAATATCAGGTGGTTTGCATGCTCATTTGCTGCTCTTCTCAAATAAAAAAAATAGTTCAACTGTGGAGGTACCATCATTCTATTAATCAGCCGTGAAGCAACTTTTGTGTTTCAGTTGGAGAGATCTGGTTGCCGATTATATTCATAAGTGAGGTGACAATTGTAGTCTTCAGAAGTGGTAACGCTGGTAGGTTATAGGCGATCAATTTAGTCTTTATGAATGGTAATGCAACTAAACATAAGGGTTTATGTGAATGTTTATAGACTGTACCGACTATTATATATCAGGCCTACATGCGCGTTTGCTTCTTATTTACGATAGCAAAAGAAACTTAATTAGGATCGAAGTTCTATAGTTGCATCAGGGAGATACCACCGCCGCCGTTATAAAGCAACATTTGTGTTCGATCCGAGGTGCGGATTCCTATTGCGTTTAGCGAGGCGACCATTTTAGTTCTAAGAAGTAGCATCTACAAGCTACCTCAGAAAGGATTACATTCATAGTTACTTTTACATACATACTTTGAGGTTGATCATGGGGCAAAGATCATTTACCATCAAGCCTGCATGCTTATTCGCTACTCTCCATATGTAAAAAGTAGGGTCTTCTACAGATGGGTAGCGACCACTGAGAACTAAATTTGTATAGGTAAGTGTATATCTGAGCTTACGATCGCTGCAGCAGAGGCCATAACGATTATGAGGTAGAAAGAGATGTGGTGATGATATATTCGGATTGAAACAACTGAGATTTCTACCCCATTTGCCGGATTTTTGCCTTTATCATGAAGAAAAATATTAATTATCTACAAATTTATTGAGATTGCGTAAATATTCGTATGCTTAAGGATTATTTTTCAAATTGTAGTAGTATTTGTTTAAATCTCTTTATGTTAATATTTAACTATGGCTAAGTTTTAACATTTCTCAAAAATAATACATCAAAAATATCTCAGACGGAGACTCTCAGTTCGTTGATTCTTAACTTAAAAAAACTTCAAAGTTTTGCAGGTTTTCTGATAACATAAAAACTTTCTTACTTGTTAAGGATCAAATGTCAAATACGATCTCTATTACGCTTCTTTAGCTTTGACTTAATTTATAGTTAAAATAATGATTTGAACGTTGAAACGATTATTAAAATTGAAGATTAAAATTGAATTCAAATTGAAGGATTTCTAAATTACAGTTTTAATTTATATTTGTACATATTTTAATACGATCCCATTATAATTACTTTTGACGCATTTAGAACTACAGAGGAAATGAATATTGAACAAGTTCTATTCCGTGGACCAAATGTCAAGTACAGCACTTGGTATTCTAGAATGTCAAAAGTTATCCATAAAGGACGAACGGGCAAGATCAGATATGTGTACAAGTCTGAAGCGACCTGAGCGGAATTCAACATTCAAGGTTACAAGGAGCTTCTAAAGTATTTGAACAGCGATAGCCGAACCGCCAACTCGAATAGACCGCACCGAGCGAGATAGCGTCATACGCAAGCAGCGCGCGCGAAAGAAACGCAAAGATATATTTTATTTATTACCATATCAAGTTACATGCGGGCGATATCGTGTGCGAGCGAGACAAACATGTTTCTCAGTAGGTGATGTTTATAACAGGTCTTTTCGAAAACTGAACTTTTAATTAGTTCAATAAAACGAATTTTCGACAACGGTAGACGTCTACAGGAAATGTTTATGGATAACGGCTCACATCTGTATGTTATCAGATAAATCTTGTTTATTAAGCTTTCATACAATTCGACTTTGTCTTACTTTGATCAACTAGTGCAAACTACTAGGCGATCATGAGTAGTATACAGTTCTGCACGCTTTGATACGTATATAACGTTTCGTGGTACATTTTCAAACATAGGTACATAACTGCCTGAGATCCAAAACAACAGCTGATGTAAATTCGTGACTCTAAAAATAGAAACGGATTAAAAACAGTCGTAATCACCTAACAGAACAAGCATTTCCTTGTAAACAATGAGTAATAATGAAGTTACTATCATCGGTTCTGAGAATAGAAGCCAAACAAACAAAAATTTAGGCGTATTTACAATTTTGTTACACTACTGTTATTTGCTGGGTAGTCGGCACTCGGATAATTTCGACTACACATTATTTAATATAATTGAAGGCATTTTCTTTATTATCAAAACTTAAACGTTTTACAACTGCAATTAAATTAATATTCCAATCTTAGTCGGGATAGAACGACTACTATTTTCGTCAGTACAAGCAAATAGAACGAATGGTTCAGATATTAATGTAGAGACGTAGCGATCGTGGTAGACATATGACAAGTGGTAGAACTATAGCTCAACCATGGAAGGACTCTTGTGTTTCGGCTGGAGAGGTGAAGTTACCGGCAACACTTGGAACCTAGAACATCTCAGTCCGAAGGAGTAGCAACGCATTTACGTAGGATCTTATGTATGACGTCTGTCCTGTTTGAAGTGTGAGAATATTCACGGGCTGCAGCGACCATTTCACATCGGGTATCCTGCACGCTCGTTTGCGCCTTTGTATATTAATACAATGTAGATAGATGATTTTTTTTATCTATAAGTTTGTAAAAATAAGCTCTGAGAGAACTGCACCAATGTTAACTACATATATTCTCATGATAGAAATCTACGTTATCAGGCAATGATAGGCTTTAGTTTAGTTTAGTTTGTTTGTCTATTTGCGTGTGTTTATGCGTATCAATATCAGAGACTGCTTAACTTCTGAGCAGTTTCCACAATTGTATTGCAGTAAGATTAACTTAGCATTTAGTGTTCATTAAATTTCAATCGGCCTATACATAAAAAACGTATAATAATTTAAATATTATGGGTAGTACATAAGAAAATGTTGTAAATAATATCGAATAACCCATAAATCAAAGGCAACAGCAACGAAGCCGCGGGCAGCAGCTAGTCTCACATAAAAACAAGAAACACTACCAGTAAACGATAAAAAGGAAAACAAAACAAAATATTACGATATCATTGCCCCACTTGAAACAAAAGAACCAGCTCAAATGACAGTGTCATTAATAAAACAGAGCTACAATTTAATTTCATTAACACAGAACTAAAAAGTGAAGCGTATTCGATTACTGCCGTTGGCAAGGGCGGTGTAATAAAAATCAAATCGTCACAATGAACGAGTCGCAACCGACACGTAATTCCACAGTTTAGCATTGATGCCATTACCGATAGATAAGCTTTCACGTAGAGGTACCAATACATACAATACCAAGAAAAAAATATTGTGCGTGGTTCATTTTCGATTTATGAGAAGTTGAATTTACTTAATACTGCACTTGTATTTTGTACGTACTCGTATGTATTGCGCGTAACAACGCGCTTGCGTGTTGTGCGTGTGTGTGTACCTGTGTTGTACATACAAATTTGTAAGGGTTATGACCGAAGAAAAGTGCTGTGATTACGCCGGCATTACAAGCCTGGGGGAACATTAAGTTACACAGACTTCGAAGATGATACACAGATCCTAAAACATACAATATTTCAGTGAATTGGCCGCGCATCTTCAGATTAGAGAAATAAGCTTCAGTTTAGTGTCGTCTCCCGCAACGCTGACCCGATCGTAACCGACGCTTCTTAACTGTATGCGTAAATCAAAACTTGATGACTCCACATTTGGATCTAAAGCTTATCATAAACTTTTCTATGGTGAGCTTTAGATCCAACAAAGGAAGAGGTTGCTGCCTATTTACTGTTCGGTCGTAGGCCGATGATTAACACAAACCAAAAATGACTAACTGACTATGACAGTATTTCTCTGATCATTAAGTGATTAAATCAAATGAAATAAAAATATTTTTATTTAAAATTATAATGAAGTAAAATATTTGAATTTGTTCGCAAATGTATAATTGAGTATTAATTTTGAGTAGAACTTCTACGCGTTAACATTTTCTGTGCGGTCCCAAGTTCCAACAAACGGTTGTTTAGTTCCGAAGAATAGCATGTCAACAGGTTGTACTGAGAACTGGACGAAAGCTAGAAATGTGTGTGTACTGAGTGACTATTGCGTCCCTTATCTCGAAGCTTGACAAACCACGCGCATTGTATACTCTGCTCTAAATAAATATCGGTTACGAGATCACACTCATTGGTTGAGAATGTTGGTCGTGAATGTCATAATTATCAGTGTTTATACGTTCGACGAATATGGGAATTAACTCGTAGTTATCTTTTTAAGACACAATTAAGATAATTTTTTGAGGATTGTAAATAATAATTTAGTAATGTTTTACTGTTTTATTGGCTTAATGTTATTAATAGCAAACTTTTCATAACGCTACATTCATATCTTTTAAGCATTTATTACAAATTTTACAAGCTTCAAGTAAAAACCCTGAAATCATGAACGAACGAAATCAATCGATCAACCGATCTCAGATAGACCTTCTTTCTTGTATGAGATCAAGGAATATCGTACAAGAACGTTACAGCGGCTGCAGCAACCGTGTGGTGTTGTGTAACATCAGGTGCATCCTCGTTTGCTACGTTACTAACATAAAATGTAAAGAATATTTGATGTTCATATGAACCT
>DWON01003561.1:0-17827 GCA_018251015.1 Phocides pigmalion okeechobee | reverse complement strand
ATGTACGACGGTGAACACGTAACGAGCAGTTAAGGCTACAGTTGCCTGATTTATAGTAAAATGAAAAAGAAATACTCATACCTGGAAGGTTAAATGATTTTGTAGCTACTCTATTTGTATATTACGAAATATATAAAATATACGTTAGGTATGCACTACGTGTAGCGTATTTCGTATAACAATTGTGGTTTTGGGTTTGGTATAGGTTTTCTTAATTAATATATGGTTAAAGAAGTTGTTTGTATAGTTAACAAAAATGAATTTCATTTTAAATTATGATAAGGAAAAATATCGCATAATAGTCTTACTATTTTAAGATTTTATAATATAACTCTTTAATAGTATAATCTTAACGTATATATGGGTCATTCAAATTTGTTTGACCTGACAATTCTTACGAAAATGACTCACGATTGATTATATTCGACAAGTCATTAGATTTTGTGAACATACCGTACTTTTTATTTCTTGTTCGAAAGGAAAATTCAGGCATAAATTGAGTACGAGATGCACGATTTTACCATACTTCCATACTTAAGCTATAGAAGATTAATTACTGTCCGATTTTCTATTAACAAAGTTTTAAATAGAAGTTTTTTTCATAGTTAAACAGCGATCGACAAAAATTTTATTATTTGTAAAAAAAGTCTCGGAAACTGTACCAAACTTTTAAGATATATCTAGTTTTAGCTTTGATCGGCTCTACCACTTAGAACTGACACTTTTACTGAGCAATTTCTAAGGTTTACGTTCATGTGTTACTCTTCCAGGAAAAGGTTTGATGTAATAAAAGGATAGATTTATTTTCTTTAGGGAAGTTAATGCAAGTATGTAGGAATACATTATTAGACTTAATATTTGATTTGTTGACTTTTTAAATAATGTACATATCATAAGTCATTATATAGAACGTGTAAAAAAAGAATATAGTTTGAATTATGCATAAGTTTGTCATTTTAAAAATAAAGCATTCTGTAGTATTTTGACGTATTAACATTATTAATTACTATCATCGAGAAATTTATTTATGTGATCAGTATTATGTGATGGGTATTTACGATTTACGATATTTAATTGCCAATATTTTGAACTACATAGTTGAATGGGTAGTGGTCACGACTAAATTTGTTTCATTTTACATTCAGTTTAGCCTTGACCACGAACCATGAAACTGGATCGAAATATCGACGATTAAAAATCGTTGATATTGAGTATCCGTTATTTAGTTAAATGTACCAAAAATAATGTTTTCTATTCAAGAAGTCAAAGATCAATTTTGTATAACATACATCTACATTAATCCCATATGTGTTGCACGTAGTCTGTAATTTTGCACCATATTCTATGCGAGGTGAAACTTGTACTGATTTTCAGTGCTGCAACGAACTTGTTATCAACTGAAATCAGGTCACATGTGCTTTCAAATAGACAAAGTTGCTTTCAGATTACATTTTGTACATTATGTAAAATTGTTTCACGTCAATAAGGTAGCAATTCGTTGAGAATACTTTATATTTATGACTGAAAACAATGTTTCTGTTACATAAAATGTTTAAGCCAGGGAAAAGTCTATTAAGATAAATTCACAAACTTAGTTCCATTTCAAGCTGGATTACATTTCGATTACCAGATTTTCCTGCAGACGCGTAATGATTTTCTTTTGCCACTCCGATAAAGACTTAAAACTATACTACAGATATTTATATATTCGCGTTCAGTTGCCAACAAGCTGGTGGCAAGTTGTGAAGACAGGGCGTGTTATCGCGAAACAAATTACTTGGCGGTCTTTGTCTGAATCATTGATAAGTTACAAGTTGTGTCTTCTGTTCCTTATCTTATCATTACGACTTGATTGTTCATTGTTATTTTGGACGGTATATTTCTTCCCGTCAACATGACGCGGAATTCATTTAATCTTAGGTATACAAAAAACACGCCTAGCCTTGGAGCTTCGCTACATTTTCGAGATCAAAATCATCGACAAAAACAACAACAGTCGCGGTCGGGAATTGGATGGGTGACCGCAAGTGGTAAAAATTTCAGGCGCAATCTCGTGCTTCAGAGCATGTAATATATTTGGTCCAGATTGTCATTTATACATAGTAAAATACATACAGTAATTAACCCACTAAACCGTCAGTTTTAACAAAACATTTTTAGCACAATCTACTGAAGCATTGAGATAAAAATATATATTCGTAGAAACAAACGCCTTTTAATTATAATTCCCGTCGAAGTAATTAATAACCAACGGATACAACTAAAACTAATTCAAATTGGGGATCGAATAATAATTTCAATGGCAATTTGTAAATGTTACACAAACTCCAACATTAATTGGGTTCATATTTATCTGTTGTTCGGTTTAGACAAATATTTGTGACCGTATTACTCTGGTTAATAATCGCATAACGTAAATGACAATAGGTAATGTATACCCCTGCATTGTTCAGTCATATTGTCCTTAAATTTATTAATATTTGTGGAATAGCGAGTGTAAGTAATATTATATTTGCTATTATAAATAGAACAGAATTAGTGCAGCGTAAACATATATTGCCGTTCAATATAAATCTCTACTCAGTTTATATGTTTGTTTGTGTTTCTTTTACGTGAACACACTGATTCAATCTTCACGAAATATTGTACTGTCTGGTATTAGCTATATATTATGACATCATTGAAACATTAATGATGGAATATAATAATACTTAAGATAATCATGTTTTCAATTGAATATTTCAAATTACAAATTACTACCGATTGCTAAGCTTATATTGAGTATTCAGGACCAGTACTTCATAATCGTTATGTAACAAATATTTCAACAATATAATTAATTGTTCAAAGTTAGCAGTTCAACTTATTTCTAATATACGGTATTTACTATGTACTATACAAATAACAACAAATCAACGCATATGTATTTTACCATGATTTTACGAAACTCTTCGCCGTGACAATGAGTCATGGAACTGGTTTGAAATTCTAAAGGTGGGGTAACTATAGTTTGACCGGGGAGGTACCACCGTCACCCTCATAATCCGCCGTAAAGCATTACTTGTATTTCGGTAGGAGAGGTGTGGTTGCCGGCTACACTTTAAAGCGAGGCGAACGTCTTAGTCTTCAGGAGTAGCAACGTTTTATAGGATTTCGGTCGTGCTTGTAACCACAAAATTGCAATAAAAAATCGTTAATAGTGATAACCCGGTATATAGTAAAATGTAAAATTTTCGCAATAGTATATACATCAATACCTAGCTCGTGCAATGGCTCATAAGTATTTATTGTATTTGGTACTTTGTAGACGTACATGCCTTGCAAAGCTCTCAAAACACAATGCAGAGTTCAATCACATCTCCCATTATTCTCAGATGCTTATGAACAGAAGTAAGCAGTACGCTACTTCAATACTACAAAGCTACTTAAATACTAATGATGACTTAAAAATTAATGGAAATTGAGTATGCAATCACAATCCACTGGTGCGAATGAAGATTACTGATGATTTCTCAATATATTTTAGTATTTAGTTACTACAATAAACGTGAGAAATACCAAAATAACTCAAATAAAACAAACAATACCGTATCCATCCACTCACCAGTTTGAGTGATATGGCGCCGTACACAAACAAATAGAGGTTTGAAAGTTATAACACCACTTTCACGTATTTAATTTTTTTTATACATTAGAGACGAGTAGCAAACGAGCATGCAAACTGCCTGATGTTAAGTAGTCGCAACCCATAGACATCCACGTACAACCACAAACACGACGGAAATCCTATTTGAGCTCGAACGTAGACACGTCGCTGCTCCTGAGGACTAAGATGATCGGCCGGCAACTGCACCTCTCCAAACGAAACACAAGTAATGCTTTACGGCGGATTATGAGGGCGGCGGCGGTACCTCCCCGGTCGAACTATTGTTATCCCACCTTTTAAATCTTTAACGCGATATCACATATTAATAATTACTTTATTTAGTAAGATTGAGCAAGCATTTTATCACGAAAGTAAACATCATAACAATTTAAATGTACTTACATTTTATGTACATTTTAAATAAACTTGTTATGACGATTCATTAACACGTAAACGAATAAAGGCATCACTGATGTTAATTAAAGCATTATTATAAATGATTTCAATGGAAACGAGGAAGTAATTTCGCAGCGACGGCAATGATATTTCAAAAAGGTCATTTATTATTCTGAGTTATTTATTGTACACACTGATCATCAAAAAGAATAAAATAATACATTAATACATTAACCTTTATTTTTTCTATTGGACATAAAAATAAAAAGAAGTTCCGCGCAGGCCAATAAATAAAATTGACAGAGTGAATTTAGTCGTTAAGTTTAACGTTTAATAGAGTAGAAATATACCGCGCGGCGACGGTGGTCAATTGAGTAATTTTGATCACTATTTCTATGTATTAATTACCAGATTACTTTCATTTATTAAACTAAACTAAAAATAAAATATCGCTATTCTTATTAAACGTGCGTTAAAATTCGAACTACGACTTGTATATAATTTTAGATCTAATAGCTAAGATAACATTTATCAAACATGTATGGTAAAGTGTAGGAATGAAGTCTCTTACATCACTGAAGGGATTATAACTCGCCGTCAGTTCCAATTTGTTGCACTCTGTCACGTGAGACAGACGTCCCGTGGTCTCTGCGTGTACACGCATTCACACCAAGTTTTGATAGTCTAGTGTGAATTTCAGCCACTCTGAATGGACGTTCAGAATTTTAGGCAGGCTTTTAATTGTCACTTCTATTTTGGGGGCTAGCTAATTCTCGGAAGTTGTAAGTTCATAATTTTTGAACCCTTTCCATGGGGAAAGGGTAAAAGAAAATATTCCAAGGAAGAAAGCCTTACAGTTTTCAATGGGTTACGAATTTTTCCTACTTACATTTGGTAAGCGTGGAGGACGAGGTTTATTATTTTGATTTTGAGAAAATTCTGAGTCTAGCCACTACAGGACCCAGATTCGCCCCATCTCGTCTCACTGGAAGTAAATTAGAAATTCCTAATTTTAAGAAGTGTTCTATATATAATTCGTAATATTTTTTCAACCGAATTTTATAGGCTGCAGGAAATCATAATTGGTTTTTCGAAAATTTTTGGCTAAGTTTCTACTCCGAATGTCAGAGTCCACACTACTCATTCATCATTTTCATCGCGTAAAAGCGTCTATGAGAGCTCAATTCTAGGCCAAGGAACTGCAGAAAATATGCGACTTCAATAGTCTTTTGAGAACATAATTGTAGCAGCGATTACTGGCCGCTGTGGCTGAAGAAATGAATCATTCAAATGAGCACTAATTTCTTTTTTGCGTATTATAAAGATGTAAACTACAGAAGTTATGTTGTTCATTATTTAATGTTTAAATAATGACGTGAAAGAAGTAGTGGTAGACTTTGGCTTCAACGACGGCTCTGAGTTCAAATCATTTGCACGCGTTGAAAATAAATATTTAAAAGATATCACTTTGTTTAATGGTGAAGAAAAACATCATGAGGAAATCTGCATGCCTGAAATTTCTCTATAAAGATTACAAATTTGTGTGAAGTGTACAGAGCACTGAAGTATAGTATATTTTAGAATGAGAAGGGATTGTAATCTTATGGCATATATAATCTTATAGTTCCTTCTACGTCTTTCTAAGAAGAGATTAAAACCTAGTAGTGGGTCAGGAGCGGTTTGATCATAAAACAATTCATAAGGCCATAGAATAGTAACGCCGGCATATGTTCAGTGTTTCGTTATATGTACAACATCCACTTCTATCGGTTTTTTCTAGGATGTTTATTTTTAACTTGCTAACATTTATGGGAAGATTTGTGCTCATAACACGTATTTTAAGTTTATTTTACAAGAGGCAAACCTACTCAAAAAATTGGCAGATAGCCTAAACATCGATAAAGCATCGTGCTAGTTTATAAGGATGTAATATAATCATTTCAAACTCAATTTTGAACATATATTTTTATTCGCAAAGCAGTAAACGAGTGTAAAGAGCATTTTGTTAAGCGGACACTGCGGCCCATTGATACCCTACCTAAAGGCTTTCCCTGCGGCTACAGCACTGCTGTGTAATTCTGGGCGCGACGCGCTTGAGGCTCCTACACACCTGTGTTGTACGGACAAATTTGTATGGATTACGGGCGAACAAAAGTGCTGTTTTTACGTCGACGTTACAAGTCTGGGGGTGGACATTACGTCTGTGTATTCGTAGATGATACACAGATTCTAAAAAATACAATATTTCGGTAATTTTCGGCGTACCTTCAGTCTAATCAAAAAGCTCCAGTTTAGTGCCGCCTCCCACAATACTGACCCGATCATATATATTCGCGCCACTGTCAAAGTTTTAAACGTGACTTAAGATTACAATTCATCTGAGACGTGTCCACGAGACATGCAACAGATTCGAAATATCGGCAGTCAAAAATCAGAAATCGTTAATCATGTTGACCTGGTACATAATAAAATACGTAAATTCCTCGATAATGTTAATTTAAAATAGTTTTACTATCCGTAAGTCCAACTTATTGAACTTGTGTACTAAATCAAGCTAGTAAAAATGAACATCCCGTGTTATAACAAATGGGTTTTGAGTTTATTACTCATCTAAAATTCTTATCAGCAAAGATTGCAATGCGTATCCAATATTACATTAAAACTACGCTTTATAATACTCGACTATATATTGCCCGTGCAATATGTGCTGTTTGAAAGCTTACAATTTATACATCGAAAAGAAATATGGCGTAGCATTTCCCGTAGCAAAACAAGACATTCAATAATTTTGTCAAAATAAATTCATACTTCTTTAAATAATTCAATATTTGAGTCTTCCTTCTGTAAACTTCTCAGAATGTAGATATTGAATCGTAAGAAATATAGTCATTATTTCAAAGTTCAAATTTGTTATATGTATATTACAAGTGAATATAAAATTTGTAATATAAGTCAATGTATTATTATTGGATTATTATTATTACTGGATAGTTAAAAATATACACTGATGTCTTACTTATGTAGTACTGGTTCCGTAGCTGTTCCGATACACGTTAATGAAAATTAAATAACCTTACATAGTCATAGAAGTGAAATGCCTTTATTTGCCTTTGTTTTGTATAAACCAGCGATGATATTTATAAATTAAATAAATAAAAAAAAATTGTCGTTCACACGTGTGTTTTCTCAGGAATCGAACCCGGGAGCCTCTGTGTATCACACTGACATGGTTATTCCTTAGGCACTGTGATCTTAAATTATTTCTGTCTGTTATTATATTTTTTATTTACCATTGATTTGAAAGGCGAACTCAGTAAAACACATAAAAACAAGAAACACAGTAGCCTTTGGTATTTTTGCCTTACCCAATTTACCTAATTTTTTACTATTATGTCTTCTCAACCGACTTCGAAAACGGAGTAAGGTCATCGATACGACTCAAAGTATTTGTTTTTAATATTTAGTTATATATACATATTAATAATCCTGTCATAAAACAGGCTCCAGTTATATTAAGTTACAATATTCCTGTCTCTTCAACATATATTTCGAGTAGAGTGGCCAGAACCAATCTCATGCATATACGGCCAGTGGTTGTTTAGTCATACTCTACCGAGTGCTGTAGAGTTTGTTTAACCGTGTCCAACACGTCACTGTTCGCCTGAAATGGCAAACTCTAGTTCAACCAGCTGCCAGAATTGCTGTATTTAAACGGGTCTTAATAGAAACTAGGTAGAAGCTTCGCTTAGAAATAAGTATACCTATTATGTATACCTAATTCTGAGCGTCTTATTATATACGAGTAGATTTTTTTATAATGCCTATCATTAGAAGCGTTTGAAATTAAATATGTATAAGTGCGTCTCTGGGGTCTAGAATGACATGACGGTAAACAGATTGACGCTCTGTTACTAGGTTTTGACGAATTATTTACACTCGTAAGTAGTTATGATGATTGCATTTAATAATAAGGTATATTATTATTGATTCAAAAAAAAAATATGCTCAATGTAACCTATAAAACACATAGAAAGATCAGTAAATATTGATGTTACTAAAAATTACTCCTGAAAGTAGATTTAAATGCAAATTAATTAGGTGTTACTAAACAAGACGGATGTCCGGCCGTAGCATGACAGTGAACCGATCGCCCTCCCCGTGACAAATGAGCTGTTTCCTGCTTAGAATGCAGCTTAAAGTTTAATTAAGCTGACAATATATTTAATCCACGCTTCATGAAGTAACAGCATACTTTGAGTTACAAAATTTACGAATAATTAAAGAGTTTTAAATCTTAGGTATATTTTGCCGGGATGAATAGACGATACATCATTAAAACATATTATTGCTACATCTTAGTACGTAAAGGGTATTTACTATTTACGCTTTTTAATTGGTAATTTTGAACCAGTTGCGTGGATCGTGGCTACGACTAAACTCTCTCAATTGTCTTTGTTCAGAATAGCTTAGCCGTGACTACGATATATGTAACATACTAAAATGTTTAAATTTAATGATGATAGTAGTTTAATATTACACAAAATTGATCTATTACAAAATTATTTACTAACTAATATAAAAGACAGTTTTTTATTCGTACTAATGACCAATATATCATTAATGATAATACGTGTGAAACAACACACACAAGTTACACAGAATACACAGTACAATGCTACGCAGGTGACAGAGCAATCGTTTGACTGAAGAGGTGGCATCGCCTTCCTCATATTTCGTCCTACAGCAATTGTTATGTTTTGGTTAGAGTTGAAGACTACACTTTGAAGCGTGGCAACAATCTCACACCTCTTGAATGGAAGCACACCTACGTATTTCCTCAGATGGAACATCCTTAGTTGGAGGTTTTATTTCGGTGTCCATGGGCCGTGTCGACCATTTAACATTAGATGGCCTGCATGGTCGGTTGCTACGCTTCTTCACACATAAAAAAAACAAAGTTCAGAGAATAATATTACATAAAAATATATATGTACTTGTTATACATAAAATGTAAACCAGTTCCTACTTACAAAAACTTCCAAACTCCAGCCTTGCGCTTTTTCACTGAAATTTTAGCACCAAACTTGGTGCTTTCAAGTTTTTATTAGTTTTTCGTGAAGTGCTCGACCTCGAATCAATTTAGAATTTCACAAAGTGATGAAATTGTCCCTATTTTCATGTCTGAAATAGAATAAATGTAACATGAGACCTCAATGATAAACAGAATACAACTGCAAATCACGTTATTTTAGGAAAAGATTACAAATTGCATAGCACTAAGTTTAGAAGTAGTCTATTTCTTTGGCATTGTAATGTATGAAGTACTTGTTTAAAAATAGTTGTATTTGTTTTAAACGTGGGATTAGAATGAAATAAAATATTCATACATGTAATAAAAGAAAAATATAAGAAAAACAGGTTCTTCTAGTTTCCAGTATACATATAAGTAATAACACTTTTGTTATTACTTATATGTATACTGGAAACTGTTTATTCTATTCAGTTTGATGTAATAGCAAACGGGCTTTTATATTTATTTAAATAACATTGGCGTTTTTTTACTTTAGATTACCGTGGTTTCCCATATCACATTTCAGTTACTAACAGGAAAATCCGTGTCCAAACACAATAAAAACGAGAAAGGTGCACGTATTGTAAGTAAACAAACCACCATAGTTCAGGCACGTTATTTTTGTCATAAAACTGGTAACAGTTAACCAGATGGAACAAAAAAGAATATAATATACTAGTACCAACAAAGGTGTGCAACAGTGATACCGCCAAACAAAAGTTGAAACGTTTCAATCCGCTGTTGGTTTTAAAATCCCGGTGTAATTTTCGTTACACTCGACATTCAGTTTGTTCAGTATTTAGTGAAAAATTGTCTAACTTTGACATATTGTGAGTGGAGTGGACTATTTTTGACGCTCGCTGGCTAAAATAAAAGCATTTTCGTGTTAGGTTTAAATGACCGCCAGACTTTTTTTAGGAACGGAATGTTTTATTTTTTGCATCTGAAATCTAGGGACAGTTTTCCCGCCAAGGTGAGGAAAAATATGGTAGGCATTATAGGACTTACGTTTACTCGAAATGTTTCGCCATATTCTCAATCCTTATAGCTTCTTCGTCGTCGTCTGAAAATTATTGTCAATATCTTTAAGTTATATTTACAAGCTAGCAAAATATATATTAAATGATTAGGTACTTAACATCGAATGAAGTTAGCTAAATGTGTGTGTGTATTGAATGTCAAAGCATTTAAAACAGAATAGAATATATTATGTGCTTTATTGCATACGAGTACCATGAAGTAGAGGACAATCATTTACAAATTTAACAACTTAGTACATAATAGGCGGACTTATCGCTCAGGCAGCTATCTCTTCCAGCCAAATTTAACATTGATTTACCTTATGAAACAAATTACCTTCAGATTATTAAACTATTTTTAAAAGTCTCATTTAGTAAGTGTAAAGAAAACAAAACCCCAGGTAAATTGTTTAACGCAAGTCACACAACTTGTGAACAGAAAGTGGGTATTATGATACTAAAATATACAGTTTTAGAGTAGTCCAAACGACAACCACTAAGCAACTACTGCATAAACAACAGCACAAATAAATATGCAGAACATCTTTAAGAGCTGGTACTTAAAAACTCATTGGGTCTGTAAGCGCTGGAATAATAAGCAAACACTCAAAGTGAGGACAACTCGTGGAGAAGAATGGATAGACCAGCGTAATTAAAATTTTGGGGTCGTCAGTTGAGAAATTTTCCAGAGCCTCGGAAGGTTCCTCGGTATGGTCCGGACGCTTTCGTCACACTTTGAATATTTATATTTCGAAAACCCATTTGTCAATGTCTCCGAATAGATAGATTTGTTTCGCAGGAGCGCAATAGCGTTTCAAAAACAACTATTTGTAAAAGATTTCTTATTTAAATAGCGGTTGACAATAGACAGAATTGAAGTAAATGTATTTAAATGGACTATTATACTACATAATACAGGCAACAGTTTAAGCTACGGATGCATTTCGTGGGAATGAAATATGTATAATATTGTATGTTACGTGTATTGTAAGCAGCTAAAGACAGATCGGGAAGTCGACGTTGGTGGTATAGATACTTCATTTAATATTGTTTTCTATGATAAATATAATTTGTTTATATGACAGTATTATTTATAAACAAACCCACACAAAGGATACAGCGATGTTATTAATATATAATTGATTATGTGTTTGTACTTCGTATCGAAAATAAATATTTGATTTGTGTGTATTGCGAATTATGTTAACTTTGTCGTCGTAATTTCTGTTTGTCTCATATTCTTTTGTACAAAATTGTTTCGCAATATTAATTATTAAAATTTTCAGCGATTTAACTGATACATAAATTTAAAAACATAACTATGTAATATCAAACATTTTTGAGGCTGTTAGTTACCAGTTAGACATAATAAAAACAGACGTAGTTCTGTCTGTAATGTTCAAATTAAGTGGGTGTAATATTGTTTTTATTATTTCATAATTTTAAAACTCTGTACTGGAAATATTTTATCAATACATTTGTGTAAAAATAGTGTTGATAATAATATGATATATTTTGTAATGTCGTTGATAATTCAAGAGATGAAGTTACACAACGTATGTAATATGAGAACAAGGTAACCGTAACATATTCTGGGGCTTATGTTATACTTACACAAGTTCCAACTTTCATATTTTATTTTTAACTTGGTCTTTTTGTCTGACATTAACAGGAACCAACTTATTAAGGTACAATGAAGCACATAATGTACATAATATTTATTAAGTAATTTAACTAACTAAATGAAGAGTAAACCACGCCGTTATGTTAAGATTAATATGACTTCTAGGTTTCACTCTTAGGAATACCTACCCTCCGAGTAAAAGATTCGGCTTCGAAGATACCTTATTTAGGTAGGTATTTTAAGCTTAAGGTGTTAAATAAACCTTTCCTCCTGGTTACTTCTAATTACAAAAGTAGCTTATGGCTTTCACGAGTAGTTTTGGTACAAAAATACATATGCTTGGAGGTAAGACCGAATTGTGTGGGTTTTTATCTAATAAAACTCCAACACAGCACATGGACCACAGCTGTAGCCACAGAACCGCATGTAGATTGATTTTGAGATCTCTTATAAATGAATTGGAACTTTCGCTTACAGCAATGTACTATCTTGCACTTAACGCAGATGTTTCCTTCGGACCGAAATGAGAACAATAAAAGTCTTGTTAACAAAGCAGTTAGCATAACAGTGGCTTGTAAAGTGGTGGAATTGTTGGCACCGCCACCACTTCACACTATGTTCTCACACTTGTTGCTGCTTCATCGCTGCCAAATGCCATACAGATGGCGTGGTGACTCACCGCCCGGCTGGCCAAATAGTTTTAAACGGGTTTACTAAAACGTGTGCCAAGTAGGATAAGTGATTTTATTCGCCAAATGAAATTAAAATTTTCTACTGAATGCGCTTTTATTTGGGTTAAAATATTGCCAAATTATTGGCGTTTACTCTGCTAATTCTCTGTCGCGTCATTGCCAAATGCCATATAGATGACGTGACTACTGATCGTCCAATTGGCATAATCTAGTTCTAAATTACTTTATAAAAAATGTCTACAAAAATGGATAAGTATTGCTTTGGTACGATGAAGGTAAAATTAGATTGATCATTAATATCTTACTTCGATAAATCTGCGTCTCGTTAAAATAGTATGGAACACAAATTATAAAAATAACTTGTTATTACTTGAGCCATACCACTATTTTTTAAAACTGTCATATACATGAAAGAAGAAGAAAGAAATAATTGATTCGTTACATGCACCACAACGATGAAAGAAAAAACAATAAAACAAGAATAAACAAGATAAAACTAGTGTAGTGATTTGAAAGAATGTATTGTTATCTAATTATTTGAGATATTATAAAGATGAAAATTTCTTATAGCGTTACTCTTTTCTAAATGTACTCCAAAATATCAAGAATCAAACTAAGATTAAAATAGCCTTGTTTTAAGAGATGGCAGTAGCTCCTCTCAACCATTACTGTGCTGTCTACACTTGTTGCTTCCTGCTCGCTGCCAAATACCATATGAATGGCTTTACAACTCATCGGCCAACTGGATAAATCTGGTTCAGGGCAGTTCCAGACCCAACTTAGACAGCAGTCGTTATGCTATGCTGTTATGGTATTCATATGACAAGATAAATGTTCGCGGAGGAAAACTTAGTTTAAATGCTTGCAGAATATCTTTCCAAGAATGAAGTACTGGATTTTTTTAAATGTTTATAAGCCTTTCATTTTATTGTCCATTTCAATTTGTTATTCTGTTAAACATTTTAACTTTTGCATTTAATAAGTTTTGAATATCAAAGGAATGTCTAATACTCTCGTAATCAGGATGCCTGAACTGAAGTATTTAGAACCTGAAGAGGATAAAAAGGAATGTTATAAAATGCATGATGCATCTAAATAGAACAAATCATCATTTTAGGGTAAACAAATCATTTGAACGAAAGTTAATTTGCCGTTGACAAATGCTTAACTTTGTAGTTTGTTGAATTTCGACCGGCGATGACAGTGCACCTATTTGTGTGTAATGTTAGCGATGTAGAGCTACTGTTTCTGGTGTGGAAGATGATACAAACCAAAGACAATATAACACATTTTGATATTGGCACTCAGAGTGCAACGTATATGTGAGCGAATTCAGCCAGAAGTCATGTTCTTTATGAAGTCGGTTACAGATGTTTATAGACAGCAGTGGCCATTTCACATTAGTTATATTGCTTTCTTGTTCGCTATTTCCATGAAGTATATGAAATAATACACGATGTACTTATTACCGTACTAAGCATATAAATTAAGTAGAAACATGACTATTTTAGATATTATCTATGATGTAAAATTTAAAAAGAATATTAAGAAAGTCAAATTACAAATCGTTTAGAAAAGCTAAGAGAATTAACTTTAAACTTTAAAGATTCAGCAAAATATTTACACGTGCGAGGTTTTGGAATTAAAATGTTTGATCATTTGTACCAACGACTGTGGAATCAAATCGCGCGTCGAATTACATCATCGGTAATAAGTACAGCTCTGGAACGTAATTAATACGCTCCGAGTAAGTTATGTTAATTAACTTCACTGATTGTTATCGCATTGAAGTTGCGACCCAGTGATGAAGAGCATTGCTCCTTAATTGTATCGGCTTTATTGTGAATTTTGACTTTAAAGCCTATTAAATTAAACGCCGTACACTTCGTAACCACCGACTATAGTATCGGTAAGACTGAAGAGATCGAAATTAAATGGTTTGGTAAAAAGCGTGTAACCACATTCATTTCTAGTGTGAAGCAATTCTTGTATACTTACCTTTTTATTGAAAATGTATGGGTGTCGAATCACATATATAGGAGGCGACAGTTGTATATTTGGAATATTGCGTTAGAAAGAAATCATCTCTGTCACTCAAGCCAACAACAGATTGTTTATGAACATGAGTTGATTCTGTTTCTTTTGTACTTATTTGGCTTACTCGAGATCTTGTCCATCAAAATGATTATCAATCCTTCAGGATTGGGATATCTATGAGGAAGTCTAAGGGGAATTGTTGAAGGGAGGTTCGTGTCAGTAGCCATCCCCTGTCGGATATTTTCAAACGTATAATACCTCCGATAACATGTAGCGACAGTGTGACCTTACCGATAACTATCAAGACTAATTGTTTAATGTGTTTATAAAAGTACGAAAATACGAATATTTTTATTACCACTAGCGGTCACCCATCTAATTCCCGACCGCGCTTAACGTTGTTTAACCTTATTGATCTTTCGTTATACAGAATCCGCGAAGCTATGTATGCTTTAGTTACGTATGTAATTCCAAATATCGCCGACGGGGTTTAACGACTCGTATCAAACGATAATAATCGGGGCCGACAGATTAACGTGCGTGAATTCAAAGCACGGATTGTGTATCTGCAAAATTAAAAAAAAAAACCTGTATACACAGGCTCAATCTCGAATAGGCTCAATTAGCCTGAAGCAAATTCCGGTCACGGGACATAACAAAAAGGCAAACAAAAACTTTTTGTTACAGTAAATAAAAGCCACATACGATATTTAAAGCCACGTCCGCAGCGAACAAGGAAACGAGCTAATAAACCGTAGATAAGGGAAAGTCATGTTCAAACAATAAAATTACGTTAACCTGTAGTCACGTTAGCGATAAAAAGCTCACAATTATAGCGATAGAACGTTTGTGTGGCTTATTTTTATCACGTAATAAAAATAGCAAACAAGCGTGCAGCTTGCCTTATATGAAGTGGTCACTACCGCCTGTGGATCTGTCACTAACTCCACATTATAGAACAAAAGTCCTATATAAATCCAGTATCTTAACTCTAAGATAAAACGTTTCGATAAAGTGAATCTGCTTCACCAAGTCGATTTATGCATTACAACTTTGTCGTTGTCATTTTATGGGAACTAACTCTGAAAGGCAAGTTTCTTATTTAAAACTGATTGTAAACAATCACATTGTTTTTAACAAGTGTCCGTTGCTTATATTATACACGTGTCTTGTAAGGGGACAGCGTACTCGCTTGCTTATTAAATTTTTCATGACAATACTTACAAAAATGTAAAAACTATGTATTTTTACATTCTTATGTATCTCGTGTATTTACTGTTTTGAGTGTAAATAAATCTCTTAACTGTAAATAAATCTAACTGTAACACAATTTCGGAGTAATAGTTTCCTAGCGCTCTAAGCAATCATTCTCGCTTGAATCATTTGTTTAAACTGTACACTACACTATTTCTCTTTATTTGTTTCACTCTAAAGAAAACATATTAAACCAGATTGAAAGGAGCAAAGTGGGCGCTTAATAGTCCTGTACTGAAAATTTCAATTAGCTGTGGGGGATTAAACTACCCCTTATCGAGAGCTGGCGCCCTCGTATATCGCCCAACAGAGGGTATTAGCTGAATTATCCGCTTATGGACGGGTAGTGTAATTAAAACAATGCCGTGCAATGAAATTTGAAATAAATTGAATTTCCTTTTAACATTGATTTGCGCATTAATTTCTTTCATGTTTTTACGATGTGGAACGAGCTTCCGTCTGAGGTATTCGGTGAACGATATGATATGTAGTTTTTCAAAAATGGTGCTAAGAGAGCTATCTTTGAGACAAAGCGATGCACTTGCGAATGTGTATTCGCAAGTGCATTATATGTGTATATATTATATACTTTCCTCTTGAATCTCTGTCTATTGATAAAAACTGCATTAAAATCCGTTGTATAGTTTGAAAGTCCTTCGCGTACAGACGACGGGCAGCAACTTTATTTTATATTTTGTATATAATTATGGTATCAAGGAACACATAATTTGATTGACGTTTGAAAATTAAAGACGATGATAAGTCCAGACAGCAGCCCCAAGGTCGCCAGAGTAATTACTACCGTCCCACACAAAATCTGTCATCTGTTGTGGTAATAATGTTTTCATATTATCGAAGTGTAAAATGTTAGACCTTTTAATATAATCCACTTTATCATTTTTTATCTGTAATCAATGTAATGTATATGAAAGTATAACAGGATCGAAGTCCTGTATGAGAATATTTGAAGGCTGAGTAGATCGCCTCGGGAAAAGAAACTCAAGATTTACTTTACGTTCCATTTTGAGACCAACAGTAGTACTTATCCAGTCGAACTTTAGTTCTACCATAATGTAAATATATGATATAATAATATATATTACATACGTATGTAGTATATTATGAGAATAGCAAACGAGTACGCAAACCGCCTGAGCGTAAGTAGTCGTTGACTATAGACATCTTTAGCCAAATTCATAATAAAAAGGATTCTTACCTGGAGATCACCCATTAATTGCTTCTTTTGAGAAATTAGATTGATGATTGATAGATGAAGAATCACCTCATATGTGGGACACTAACCACACTATTAATATACCACAGTATCAATACCTACCATCAAATAAATTTTTTCTACGTTGAATGTTTAAACTATTTTAGAACTGTTTTAGATTCGATGTGAATGTCCATAGGTTTCAGTGATCACTTAAAATGAGGAGGCTAGAAAGTTAGCTTGCTACTCTTTTAATATAAAATAGTTATTATATTTCGCATAAAACTTATTATTTACTATTTTGAGTGTAATTAAGTAATAAATTCGATTATGATAATTGGTTGTAGATTATTCTAAAGATACTTTTATTTTAAGTACAAGTTAAATTAAACTTGTTTGTATTGATTGTATTCCATAGTTCCTCGAGCTCAAAGCTAACATTAGGCTGTAATCCAGGCGGTCCGATGCCTGACGGCAACTGTGGGATAATCCGTTTGAGATACCAAAGCTCCTATCTTAGTCACGAGTAAAGTTTTGTTGCCGTGAACACTTAAGTAACATTTATTTACCTTTGAACTATACATGACTTTTTATAACTTTTCTATTTATGCTATAAAAAACAAGTCCGACGTCTGTCTGTTTATTATGCGAAAATTTTCGAGTAATTTACAAACGAAGCAATAGTTGTAGTCCTCAGTAGTAGTAATTAATTTATCGCCTGCAGAGACTGTATTCCATTAGGTGACCTACACGCTCTTTTTTATGTGAAAAGTGTAGCAAACGAGCATGCAAACCATCTGATGTTAAGTAGTCGCAGCCCATAGACATCTACGTACAACCACAAACACGACCGAAATCCTATCTGAGCTCGAACG
>DWON01003560.1:0-17827 GCA_018251015.1 Phocides pigmalion okeechobee | reverse complement strand
TGGGCTGCAGTGACCACTTAACATCAGGTGGCCTGCATGCCCGTTTCTTACTCTTTCATAATAATAAAAAAAACGTTATCCCTAGTTAGAAAAATATTTGGATAAATAAAATACAAATTTAAGTATATCTAACTCAGTATAATAAATGCTCAAGTCTATAATTACTAAGTCTTCTCAGAAATGAAAAAATATTTTCCCCAGCCGTTTCTCTCTTGGCAGACCGATCGTCGTCTTGTTGATACTATAAATATAAAAGAAAAAGACACTTTTATTTCTGTGATGTGATAATAACAGTTTACCATTGATAACACAATGTAGGGAAGTCAATAATTGGAAAATATTGTCGTTCTAGGGTTGTCAGATATATAGAATATTAAATATTTTTTTATAAATTGTTAAACTGTGAGAGGATAGAACCTAGACCTGCCTAGTCTAACCTAGCCTGGTGAGGTGTCGCCATACGGTTGATGTGATTAGTTGAGCGACTAATCCAATAAAATATGTTCGGCGGTAATTGTATCACTTTTCACTCACTTTTACGGTTTAACTCAAAAACTTGAAGGAGGTGGTTAAGGACTATTCCCTTGATGGTTATATTCCAGATAAGGCTTTGCATTATTTCACCTAACGTGCCTAATCAATTGTTATCTGTTTGAAACTTAATACAAATTAAGTTATAATACGGAACATATAAATAAGTAAAAAATAAAGTAATTACACATTGATCGTAGAAAAAAGTGAAACTTTATTTTTTTAAGAGACATGCATTTAACTTCTGTCTTTTGAAATTTAATTGTACATAGCCACAATACATGAGATATAATTATTTTTGGTTAAGAATAATTATTTCACTGTTTTAATTGAACTCAACAAAACGCACAAAATGTGAAAATAAATACATACCTAACTTTTGGCATAAATTTTATCTATCTTATTCTACTAAAAATATTGATTGGTCAGAATTCGTTTCTAGACATGCAATACGTATTATGATAAAATCATGAATATTAATAAAAAAACATATTGAATATTTTTTGTTATTTTTTTTATTGCGAAAGAGTAAGAGACGGGCATGCAGCACACCTAGTGTTAAGTGGTTATTGCAGCCCATGGACAACCATGTCCAATCTCAAATAGAACATAAGTTCCGTTTAAGGATGGACGCAGATGCATTCCTACTCTTGAGGACTAAGATGGTCGCCTCCAATAATGTGTATCCGGCAACCACACCTCCCCAACCGAAACACAATACATGAAGAACATTACGGGGCGTTATGGGGGTGGCGGTGGTACCGCCCCGGGCGAGCTCTAACGGCTCTACCACCTTTCGAAGTGTTATATTTATAACACTGATATTGTCAATTTTATTAAATATAAAGTCGTAGAACAAATGTTGTTGGGATTGATGTATACAGGTGCTTCCAAGAGGTGATGCACTAATTTAAATTAACTCTGTATTTACTTTACAAAGAGGTTGTTCAAGTTTAGTATTATTTGTTACTTGGTACCTATGTAAGACTTATAAATAATTTAATTTCCTCGATATTATTAAATGTCACATGTAGCAACCCTACGAACTCCATCTTTACGAGCGCTTCGCAGCGAGCCCCTACACAGGCAATAATAACCCCTTCTCTAATCTTTGCCACATATCGCCTATAAAACAGCACATGGCCTATACTTATCCATATTAATGTATAAGCTGTTTTATGTCGGCTCTAGGATTATTAAAACTTACAGATTTTCCGGGGGTCATTTCCAGCGTTACCACTGAGACACTTTTTATATGAGAAAAATAACCTTTACAATTACAAACGAGGCTACTATCTCAGTCCTCAGGGGTAGTTGTCACTCTTGAGGATTGAGATGGTGACTGAGCAACTACGTACGAACTCAGATAGAGATTTTATGTGAATTTCCATAGACTGCAGCAACTGCTTTACATCATATAGCCTGCAAGATCGTATGCCACTCTTTTTACCTAAAGAAAAAAAAAAACGTGTTGACCACCCGATGTTAAAAAGTTTCTGTGCTGCAGTCCATGGACATCCACATCAACATACAACCTTAAACAAAACTGAAGCCCTATCTGAGCTCGTAGGCAGATAGGGCTTGTACTTCACAGGGCTGTTATTTCACAGGACTAACATGGTCCCCTTTGAGTGTAGCTTTATAACCGTTAGTTTAAAAGAGAAACATTGCATCTATAATCAACTTTAGGATACAGATGTCTACGGGCGATAGTGACCGCTTGCTCTCAGGAGGACTGCAAGTCTGAAGCAGTGACACTCAACATCAGGTAAGCTACATGCTCGTTTACAACTTACAAAATAACTAAGTAAAAATAAAAATCTGCGACAAAATAACAATTGAAAAGTCTAAATAATCTCCTACAACGTAGAACAAAACAATAACCTAAACTTAACCGAAACAAAGGCGATAGAACGAAAACTACAGGATCCGCTCGCATTTTACAAGAACAATCTACTGTAATCTGATTTTCTTTTACAACTTTAATGTGTTTGTTAAACAATAAGAACGTTCAGTAGTTGCAACATCAGCCGACAGCACTCAGGATAAAAGCCCCACTCGGTAAACACGCTACACGGTACTTATACACGGTTATACGTAGACTCCAACAGAATAGACATGGCCGCAAAGTGAACTATTTCAGAGTAAAGCGTCAGTTTTTACAACCACAATCACGACTGAAATCCCATCGTGGAACGTATGTAGATTTGTTGCTACTCCTGAGGACTAAGATGGTCGCCTCGCTTCAAAGTGTAGCCGGCAGTCGTACCTCTCCAACCCAAACACAAGTATTGCTTTAAGGCAGATTATGAAGGCAGCGGTGGTACTTCCCCGGTCGAACTATAGTTCCCCCATCTTGTTAACGTCAAATGAATATTTAATTGTTTTAATGATGTTCTGTGTTGCGTAGCGGTGATCATACCGGTCCGACACGCAGATTGCAGGTCCAATTTTGAGCCAGGTAGGAGTCTGTGTAATAAATTCGGATTTCTGTTCTTGGTCTGTTTGTGTACTTGTCCTGATGTATGTCCATTCTAATTACGTAATCACACACAGGGAATCCCTGTGTGTAGCTGTTAATGTAGAATTTATTATTATTTTTAATAAATGCGTTATTCGTGAAATAAATGCTTTAATAAGCATTAAAGCATTTATTTAAATCGTTGTACATTGAAAGCAATGTAACAATAACAATGATGTCTATTGAATGGAAAGTTTTTAATATCTTGAAGTAACTTCTAGTGTCTAGATCTATTTGCTTCGATAGAATAAAATTTAACATTAAACTGAGTCGCGTCACATTAAATGTTGTTGATATTTTTATGACAAAAAAATTGTAAATGTGTTATCATAAAAAGGCAAATGAAGAAAGTTAACCTTCGTCTACTTTAGATACACATTGCCAATCCAAGTCCATAGTAAAAATTTAAAGACAAGCACGCTAAATAATTATAATTACCACTTATGAAAGTAAATAGTTGTGACATATTTATTTACTTGTTATAATACGACATATTTTTTATGAATATAAGTGGAAGCGCTATTTTCTTCTTCGAACTGTCAATTCTGACAAATTTTCTACGAAATAATTTTAGATCCACTTTTTAGTCACCTTCATAAATATTGTAACTACATTTACATGTTACATTGTTTAAATAACACAATACAATGTACAAAATCCATGAATGTTACTTTACAGCTGTTCCATCCAATTCAATCCATGAATGTTATTCGACAGCTGTGACATCATGCCTTTTCGAAATTCAATCTTTTTTAACCAAACCGATTATCCACAACGGTTTTCGACAGTGTTCCGAAATGCCATTTCTGTCCGATATCAACTCTTTGGTTATATAAGTTGATAAGTATGTATGAGGTTATACAACTTTGTGTCATATAGAGTCTCATACTAGGTAGTTATTCTAACGTGAATCGCAAATTTACTATAACTTTTATTGAGTAACTGCGTATCTTATACTTATTTTTATTACATTAGCGAACAACAGTGAGATCACATTACAAACCTTTCAAATTCTTGACTTTTTGATGGTATAACATGCATACATATAAAGCTTCCTCTTTCCACTTCGTCTATTCCTGACAACCACATTAAAATACGGTGCTTACTTTGAAAGATATAAGCATAAAATCGACAAGACGCGACATTGTTTTATACAAATGTATTAAGTTTCAAAACTAGAAAGTCCAAATTATTTTTATTTCTAATTTGGAAAAATAGTAAATAAAAGTCTATTTTATGTTAAATTAAAAATTATCAGCAGACCATGCACGTCCACGTTCAACCTCTATCAGAACTAAATTCCTGCTAAACATCGTGCACAGATGCATTGATACTCCTGAGAACTGATATGTTCGCCACATCCGTAAGTAAAGCAACATGTTCTTCATGTATTGTTTGGTTTGGGAGGTGTGGTTGCCGGATACACATTATTGGAGGCGACCATCTTAGTCCTCAAGTGTAAGAACGCATCCGCGTCCATCCTTAAGTAGAACTTCTGTTCTATTTGAGATTGGACATTGTTGTCCATGAGCTGCAGTGACCACTTAACATCAGGTGGCCTGCATGCCCGTTTCTTACTCGTTCATTATAAAAAAAACCTGTAAGTATCGCCGGTGACCGCACCTCTCCAACCGAAACACGAACTACTTTACAGCGCATTAGGAGGGCGGCTTTGGTACCTCCCCGGTCATAGTTCTACCACCTATCACATGGTTAAACTGCAACTACCACCAGTCCCATTTCTAATGTAAAGAAATTTTATGATCCCATGGAAAGGTTTAGTTGCCGGGTCACTTAAATATTAAGCGACCTTAAGTCCTCAGGAGTACCACTACACCTTGACTCAAGTTGATCAAGATTGTAATGGTCGCAGACGGTTCCGATTTATTCTACACAAACCACTTGTCTATAAAATTTAGTATGCAAATGTTGTCTATGGTTGACACTCACACCATTCTTATGCTGATAAAAGTTCTGTATTATAAAATGTATTGTGTGTACTGATGTTGGTTGCTTTCTGGTCGGACACTTTATCTCCTGATAATAAACACTTAATATCCAGTGAATGCTTGTTAACAACATCAGTCTTACGATGAAGTTATTAAACGATTTTTTTTGTTTTACTTTGTAACGGTTAATGAAGATTGAAACTTTACTGCTTACCGATATTTGAAACCAGTGCCATGGATAGTTTAGCCGTGATCACGATCCATGCAAAACGTACGAAATATCGCCAATTAAAAAGCGTTAATCATTAGTAAAGGTTACATAGTGAAACATATAAATTTCGCGATTATATTAATTTAACATGGTATATTAAACTGATGCCCAAATGAAGTGCCGGTCAAAAACAAAATATTCTAAAACAAAAAGCGTTGGGTACTCTTCATAAACCGTTTAAACCAAAATTCCCATAACCGTAAAAATGGACTACTACGGTGACAACCGCTTTGTTATTTGTTCCGATTGTTTTATTAAAAGTCCTTTTGAAAACGTCAAAAGCCGATAAGGCTACACTGGCTTTTGTTTTTTATTTGTATCCGGATTTTTATTATTGGGTGAAATCCCGTCTATTTCAGACTGAACCGTATTAATAAACATTCTCATAACAAGCTTATTCTATTGAGTTCTGCGGCTTTACTGCCTGCCGTCTCTCAAAACAAGTTTATTTTAAACTTTCGACATTTTAGTATTCTGAGACATAATTTGAAAAATCTGGAAAGGATAAATATGTAAATACATTTTACAATATGGCTGCAACCACATCTATGTCCTACTGTTGAGTAACTTCTAGGGGACTTCTTCTAAGGCAAATGGAGAAGGCCTAGAATGTTCTTCACCACACTGTTTCACCAAAAGTATAGCACATACGTGTTGATAAAGGCATGGATAAGTAACCAACCTGTCTATTGAATGTTTTCATACCACACATAAGACTAACCTACTACCATTTTTAAGTAAAAACCGACACCGATTGCTTACTAAAAAGTATGTAGGCGAGCATAAAATATTGCCACTAACGGACACCCTCTCAACCGCACTCGACGTTACTTAACCTTGATGATTGTTTGTGACGTAAACAGATCGGGGCTATGCATGCTTTAACTGCGTAACTAAAACAAACCCTCAAATCGCGACCCCGAATCCCATTTCTATGCGGCGGCTGTGGTACCTCCCCGAACGAACGGTTCTTCCACTAAATATGTATCTCTCTCTATCAATATGCAACAGCAATCTCTATAATAATATCAATCCGACGTGGAGCGGACCGCTAATTATTGATATCGATTGAACAGTTTGTGCCGACGACAGCTCCCGGATAAATTGCATTAAAAATGTACATACATACGAGTAATTGCATCAGGTTCAACGTGTACGTAATATTATTATTAATACTTCGATTTTGAATGATGCCGCATTTTTTGGTATACGTTATTTTCATTTTATCATCAAATATTGTGAGTTCGATACGTACAGTTTATCGAGGAGGTACGACCCCCGCCCTCATAATCCGCTGTGAAGTATTTCATGTGTTTCGATAAAGAAGGTGTAATTTCCAGCTACACTTTAAGCAAAAGGCACTCAGGTCGAACTATGGTTCTCCCACCCACCCCCACCCCCACCCCCTTGTGGTACCCCACCACCACCCTCATAATTCGCCGTAAAGCATTACTTGTATTTCGATTGGAGAGATGCGGTTGCCGGCTACACTTTGAGGCGACCATCTTAGTCCTCAGGAGTAGCAACATTCGAACTCAAATAGGATTTCAGTCGTATTTGTAGTTGTACGTGGATGTCAATAGGCTGTGACTGCCTGCATTAGGTGGTTTGAATGCTCATTTACTACTCTTCTCACATAAAAAAAACATATTAGTCCTCAGAATTAAATAAAAAAGCAGATAATGTTTTATTTTTCGGGACCTGTACAGTTAAATACGTATATAATTGTCCCAAAAACATACAAATAGTCTAATTAAAATAGCGTCAATCAAATAATGTCAGCAGCAGCAAAACGGCGTTATAGTGATTGGCGATACGGTAATAGACGTGGTCAATTCAACTTTCGATGCTTGTTGTGGGCGTACTCGTAAGGCTTTTTTAATTACATCTGACAAAACAGTATGTAGAAATCAAACGCCGAATGGCTCAGTCTTAGCTAATTTTAACTGAATGGGTAAATGCGATCTCGTTACGAAATTCATTTGAGAAACCACAACAAAGAAGAAGATAAATCTTTAATAAAAGCTGAAATGGTTGAAACAATGTTACGGATGCCGGCGCCTGTCAAATTGGCATTGAAAGTCTTTCTAAATTCAGTCCTACAAAATATTAATTTAATTTCCTCGGCAACAGCCACTAACAATTTTGATTCAAAGATGAAGCAGTTCTAAATTCTCGCCAATTATGCGTCCCTTTTATCTAAAGTCAATTAGCAGGATATCAATTCGTGATTCTTGTATTTTAGATTACAATATTAGTGAGGACTTTTATTCAATTGTAAGTTGCAAAAGTATCTTGAAGCCAAAGATACGTTAATTGCTGTCTTGTGGGTGCATATGGTGGTGCACCCTAATCCAGTACCCATTGTTGTTGTCACATTATCTATGCTCAGTTCAATGACTTTATATAAAAGAAAGTCACCAACCTTGGTTTTTTCAACAACCAGAAGACTAAAGTAAAGTCAAATAGTATTTATTCTACGTTAATTCTTAGATAACTCTTTTTGAACTTCAAATAAATCTACCACTGCATCGAAATGAAAGGAAGCAGTGAAAGAAACTGCATAGGTGTGGTTGGGCATTTTTTTTAATAAACTCACAATCTATAAAATTTAAACAAATAAGAGGAATGAGGAGCTGATTTTACATTACACCATTTTTATCATTTTAGTAATCTTATCTTACAATAAGCTTTCCTAAAAAATATTTAGTTCATCAATAGATTCAAACGTTTAGTCTCTGAAAGCTGTCTAGAAACGTGAGAGTATATATGGCGATAAATTCCCTTTATTAAGTGATAATATAAAGCTTGTACATAAGGCCTTGGTGTAACTATAATCACAGTAGTTCGAATAAGACCAATATAACAAAGCGTCCAAATGTCAGTATTGCGTGCAACGAGGCCAGATCTATCAGCAGTTATTATTCGATTCCCGGTTCATTTTCATGAAGTAAGTATACTCTATTATCTGTACAAAATATTTTTTTTGTTTCGTACAATGAAAACTATTTTTTTTTTCAATTTCAACTTTATTCAGATGAAATGAAAAGGCCAGTCAGATATAATCTACGTATTCTTGTTATTTTACTGTTAGCAATTTTATATATGTCCAAATATGAGTTGTGACCGGTCCATGTCCGTTTTCAATTTTTTTAAAGAAAATACTTCAAGCCTGATACCCAACGTATAATAAATGCCAGACGACACATGTCAAGCAATAAGGCTGTAAATAATAGATATACGACGAATAAAAGACATTCAGGACAGAAAAAATAACACTACATTTTTAGTTATCAATACGGTGTACGTCGCGAGTACCGAATGTTCACTCAATTTCAAGCGTAACAAACTATTAAATTACAATGAAAATATTTATATTACTCACCTGACGTTCGCTCGATTTACCTTAAAGCAGATATCTATATTTGCTGATAAATATAACTGATACTGAGATAAAACTTTTTCTAGCAGTAGGACAATAAGAAATCCACGATTACGATAGAAATCTTAACCCTATTTTAGATAAAAACTTGCAGATAATCGTGTCTTTGAGGGTAACTTCAGACACTTACCATTTCTCTAACGAGCGAGAACGTCCATTCAACTATTTTTAATGGCAAGCAGAGTTAAACCCAGGGCTTAGAAAATAGACTGACATTTGGTCGTTAAAATATGATTCAAAGTAAAATTAATAATTCACTTTTCAGTTCACTAGGAAATCAGTAATTCATGGGATAATGCAACTCCTGGTTCGCCAATAATTACTGGTGCAGCGTGTATATTTGCCAGTCTTTGAATAAATATATAGCAAGTTATGCTAGGCCTGCTGCATTCTGAACTCAATGTAACATAATCTTTTTACCCACTGTACAATTATTTTTTGTTGTTTTAACATTCATTGTCAGTAATAAAAGCTATTATCTAGAAGCAATTTGTCCGATATCTTAATCACAATTATTTTTCTAAGGCATTAATTTTTTCATAAAAAGAAAACAGTAAACGTAGAAGCACATTAAACGGTCTCAATCCATGTAGAGTTACAGACACTTTCTCATATTGAAAAAGTGATTGAATAAATGTTTCAGCCAAATGATTATTAGTTCATTTCGAGACGTGCCACCCGTCCCGAACTCGGCCAATAGAAACGTAATGACGGCAGCTCAGACGTAGCGACTGTCGAAGCTTAATTAAACTTATACACTGCGATCCTCCCCACAGCCCCAATTACTTTTTCTACTTCTTTTAATCGAGTTTTCCTTATCCTACCTGAAGACAGTCGCCAAGTTTGTTGCGGCCGCCGAGTTTTTCAGGTAACTTTTATCTGCCAACTCTCCCAAAACAAGGCTTTCATTTCATTGCGCTACAGTTGAACACTTTGTTGTAATAAAACTTGATTCAACTTAAATAATGGCCTCATGGATGTCATTGACATTTGTCGTCAATAGCAAAACTTCGTTATTGTTGCTTCTCACCTGTCATTTTTGCCGAATCGACGGTATAACATTTCAGAAATGAACCAAAAACAAGTATGTGGCCCACCCGATGTTGAATGGTCACTACTGCTCATGGACGCCATATCTTGCCATACCCGATATTTCACATAACAATCTAAATATTTTGAATTTGACCGAGGCAGCACTACCATCGCCATAATAAGTAGTCGAGAAACAACACTCTTATTTTGGTTCGTAAGGAGCCGGATCCGATTAAACTTGAAAGCCACCTCCGTCCACAAAGATAACACCGCAACTATGCTCGAATTCAGATAGAATTTCAGTTTTATTAAAGATTGTCCACATACTTTTTTATGTGAGAAGAGTAGAAAACGAGCATGCAAACCACCTGATGTTAAGTAGTTGCAGCCCATAGATATTCACGTTCAACTTCAAACACGACTGAAATCCTATCTGAGTTCGAACGTAGATGCGTTGCTACTCCTGAGGACTAAGATGGTCGTCTCGCTTCAAAATGCAGCCGGCAACTGCACCTCTCCAACCGAAACACAAGTAATGCTTTACACCTGATTATGATTACTATTAAGTTACCTATGCGCTTATTTTCTTCTCTTTTCATATAACAAAAAATGCTGTGCTACTTTTTAGAGTAAAATAAAGACGCTAAAATTATTCCAAAAGTATACTTGTATTAAAACACTATCAAAAACAGAAAACATAAGCAATAGATCGCTGCAATAACGCAAAAATAAATCCAGCGAAGGTGCCGCCACAGACGAACATCAAAGAGTTCTACCACCTCCGAACTACTTACTTTGACTAGATGTTTAAATACAAATCAGAGCCGAGCAAAACGTAAAGAGCAACCGACTGGGACTCGGAATTTTAATCAGCGTTCTCATACTCAGATTATCCCGCACTTGATTCGCCTGGGAATACCTACGAGCGTACCTGAGAACGTTTTGTTGAAAATTGAAATGAACGGAAAAATCGAATGAAAATAAACGACAGAGAACACGAATGGGTTTTTTATGAGTCACATAGCTTTTACAGATGTATGAATATATCCTTTTATGCTTTTCCCTTTAGATGCTGATCCCGGGCTCTCGGCGACCTCCGTGTTCGATCGCGCGCACACAATGTGTGTAATGGCCGCCATTACGGACATCAATTTGTTCAAGCGTGACGTTACACTTGTCCCACTACTTTCGTTCTTTTACACGCTCTGTTTAGCACGTGTCGCAATTTTCAACGACATCAAGGAAATCGCCGAGCTATTCATAGTAGAACATAATGCTGCGAAATCATGGGAAATGACAAAACTCAAGGGAATACCTCGCCGTCTTTCTCTGAGACAATATGAAATAGTAACAAGTCTATCAGTGCGTAGCTAGGTTCCTGGTTACGCTTAGAAATAAATATGACTTTGCATATCTGTTACAATACAATAAGACACACGACAATAAACGTTTGTTTCTTTACCAGAAACCAAGCAAAGAAACGTAAAGGTCCACATGATATTAAATAATCGTTGTAGCCCATAAATATTACCATACAAATTCAGACAGCACTTTCAAAACGAAAAAAATTACTACTGAAAATTATAATGGTCGCTTCACTAAGTATTGGCGATAACCATATGTCATCAACTGAAACACAATAATAAATGTCAATAAAATAATAAGAATAACTGACTTGATAATTATACCTCCTTGTTCGGGTATCGATATAGTACTTATTAAACCAATTTTAGTGACTTTTATTAACATATAAGAAAAAATGCATAAAACAGCGTTTTATTTATATGTTTATATTCCTTATAATTGCATTAGGTAATTATAATTTAAACTTATATAAAATACATCAATTAATATCGTATTATTCTACTCATTGGAGTGATATTTTCTTTTTAAAGTTCAATGGAACCAAACACAATTGGTTCATAAAGGACTAAGATATGAGTACTAAACTAACAAAAATAAAAAAGATAACCGAATTAATCTTGATTCTCGCCTTTTAAAACCGGCTCAAACGGTATATATTCCTCAAGATCATTAACAAGATATAATCATACGAAAATGCATTTATAAAACTACTCTTTTAAGTGCAGTTCCGAGCTCTAAGCAGGAGAGAATATTAACTACGCATAGATTTTCCAGTGGAGACTAGATTTACAGTAATAAATTACCCATTAGTATGATAGATGTGTGGCGATAGCTCCTTGCGAAACTCCCGCTGGCGATAATGTATGCTGTGCGCGCTGGCTGATACATTAATCTCACTCTGTCGTTCCTGAACCATATCAAATCTAATTTTGTCATTAAGTATACCTATGTTTGTTATAACACTAAAGCCTGTTGCACTGGAGGTATTCCGATTAATGTGGTAAAAATATTTACCGTTTGCTTGCAGGAATATTATTGCTAGATACAATAGTAGCCTCACAATCAGCCGTGAAAGAATTATGCAGCGAGTGTATTTACCGGCTAAACTTACATGCTAGGCCACTTCATTTCTTAGAAGTAACAACGCGTTAATAAGCGATGTCAAATAGAAATTCAGAAACCAGTTAGCATCAGTTAGCCTGCACGATCATTACTCTTCCAACAAAAAAAAAATGTGGAGAGATTACTTTAGTCCTAGTGTTAAAATACGAAAACGATCGCTAATTCGTTTGTTTATATTTTTTAATGCGCACATTACTGATTTAATCTACCTCAATTTTTTACACAAAGTACCAGCGGATATAGCTCGTTATAGGTATCATGTTAGCTTACACTGGAACTGAACAAAAACCAAATTTAATTAGTGTTAAGATAACCGCCTTCCTAGCAATATTTTTCAAATTATGTTTCACTATACAGTTTATAGCCGACATAAGCTTATATTAAGCAAACCCGCAAATTTAGACTGGTAAATTCTAAAAGTTGCCACACATTGCGCATTTCACGCTTCATTTGTATGAAAGAAAAGGCAGCGAAGTGAGCAGTATAGTCGTAAACACTCTTAACAATTGTTAGAGGTTCGTATGAAGCGACCTTTTGTTTGCCGCAACGCTTCATAGGATTTATTTACGAAATAAGAAATCGGCCTTCGTCCGTCAGAAAGCTCTGAGAATTCGCGCTATACAACGTAGAGACGTTGTACCTCATTGTCTTGCAGCCGCATTTAAAGTGGCCAACTCATTTACATCTCAGGGCTGCGCTAAGAGACCCTATTTATTTTAACAAAGTAAAAATTGTAGCAAAGTGAGAAGTTTGTGTAGCATTGTTTTTCTGCAAAACATTTTGATTTGTCACTCAAAGCTCACGTTTTATTTAATTAGGTAAAATTTGAGCAGTGTTTGTATAATGAGGTCGCTCTCTTCAACATCGGCGTTGTCATATCACATTGTGTCGCAGTCGTGTTTAAGGTGGCCTCTTTGTTAATGTCTCAGGGCTAGGCTAAATAAGTTCGTAGTTATTTTGACACAAGAATTACTTTGGTAAAGTGTAACGTTTGCATAGTGTTGTTCCGTGAAGATTTTTTTTTATAAATTAAAGGTCACATACTTGTTTATTTGTATAATGGGGTCATATCTTCACATTGCTGTTCGCATATCGTATTATCATACAGATTTGTGTTTAATGGCCTCCTCATTATCGTCTCAGTTCTGCACCACTCTGAATTTACTCTGTAAAAAAGATTTTAATTGTAATTTTAAGCTTCTATTCTTATTAAGGTAATTGGGTAATTTTTGAGGAACTTGCTCGTTTAATAAGCTCGCACTCTTCGCATATCTCATTGAGTTGCAGACGCCTACAAAGTGGCCTCCTCGTTACCAATTCAAGACTGCGCTAAATAAGGATCCTTCTTAGTGCTTGTATTCCCCAAGTAGCTTGAAATTTTTGTGACAATCTTTTTCCGAAAAACATTTTGATTTGTAACTTGAAAGTTATATTCTTATTAAGGTAATTACACAATTTTTCAGCAACGACTTCATATATTGTCTCCTCATTAAAAACTCAGGAGTAAGCTAAATAAGAATTCTTCATAATGTTGCTATTCCTTAAGCAAACTATGATTTTTTCTTAACAATGTTTTTCCGAGCAACATTTTCAGTTACAGCTTAAAACTCACATCTTTTTGTACAGTATTATGAACTCACACGTTCCCAATATCTTACAATCTTGTTTATAATTACCTTTTCATTAACATTTCAGGGCTGTCCTAATGGAGATTTTCTCTTAATATAGATATTTTCTGAAAAAGCGTGAAGTTCGCACACAAACGTTGTTCCGCAAAGAATTTTTATTTGTAAATTAAAACTTAAATTTTCCTTAATTAGGTAAAATTTGAGCAAAATATTTGCATAATGATCTCACACTCTCATGTTGCCCTTTTTATATATAATTATCGCTTTATATATATTCTCAGTAGTGTTTGAAGTGGCCCTCATTAACTCAGGGTTGCACTAAATGAGCAAGTTCAAAAAACACGTATCGAACCTAGCCACCATCTGGCCGGTAATCGAACGGGGAATATATTGGTTCATTAGCATTCCGCTCACGTTCCATCTGTCACCGGTTGTATACAGTATATCTGCCGGTACACTGCTCTTATTACAGCTGCACAACGGACAGATAAGGTAAGTTTGTAAATAACTCCGTTTGTAGGTGAATACAGATACGCTTGTTAATAAACCTTTAGGTAATATTACCATCAACTACTATCCCTCAGCTAGGCACGTGTCTCCTCTCAAAATAAGAAAGATTAGGTCATTATCTAATGGTGGACTTTATACACTTATTAGGTTTTTGTGTAAAACTCTCAGCCATATAGGTTTACTCGTGATGTTCTCGGTTCAGTGTTCCTTGTTCCTTTCACTGTTCAAAGAACTATTAAAAATTAAAAATAATATAACATAATAGTAAAAAAAATGTAATACGCATATAACTTAGCGCCTGTATATTTGAATTCTCGAATCGCTGGAAATATGAGTTGCTAATTTTTTAGTACTAATCCATAATTTCTTCCCTTTATATAATATATGTATACGATCCTCAAAAATTCATCGTAAAGCAATTCTTATCTTTCGATTTAGAGAAGTGTCATAGTAAACGCTAGTAAACGTGTACGTTTACTAGCGGGGGATTATAAAATCCACTGATATCACACCACCACCACAAGTGTCCACTTAGACCTCAAACAAATTTAACAGCTTATACAAAAATGTAACGCTTGTTACCAAATACCAATAACCGATACTAACTAAAGAACAACGATTTTTTTAAAGTCTTCTACGAAAAGGATTGCTTAATTTTATTAATTGTTAGGTTACGTTTAACTTAAACGAAATTAACATGTATTATATTTATATTTTACTCATAGTTCGTTAAAATAAACAAATTAAGGAAAAGAAACAAATTCCCAAACTTGCATTTGTTGTTAAAGCTTCGATTAAATCCGCCTGGTACTTGCCGTCTAGTATAACATAAGCCTCAAGTAGTTCTTATAAGACTACAAGAGCTTGTCAAGTAGGTATTCAATTAATTGTTTGGCGGTCCTTTTATTCGCTACACACAACCCTTGCACCAGGCGTGCAGTACAAATGGGGAGCTTTAAGCAGAACGGAGCACTTCCCATTTGTGAGTTGAGCTGACTTGCCCCAACTTGCCCCGTTCTGCGCCGGAAGCTTGTTAGCACGACTTCTGCGGCTTCCGACTAGATAACATTGTGTTAAAGATTTAAACTATTTGCGCTAAAACCTGCCGTAACTATCAAATGCAAGTTGAACTGTTGCTGGAACTTAGTTCCTAACTAGGCATGGTTATTTTTAATTTTACAAACATGTACTGTTTTTCTTTTACTAATACGATAAAGTTAAGAATTCAATTGGTACCACCGTGTCTATAAATAAATTCACTACAGACATATATGTAACTAGTTGTTCCTACGACTCTGCTCGCACAGAAGCCGACATTTCTTTCATCCCCTCTTTTATCCCGTTAATGGTGAGATTTCCAATATTCCTTTCCTAATACTTACTTAGGCTATATAAAGAATGCCCATGTGCAAAATTTCAAGATTCTTAGCTTAATAATTTCGGCTCTGGGTCTGTCATTCACTGTCCTTTACATATAGGTATGGATTTTTAAGGCGTACCTATTTTTATTTTTATCTCCAATTGTAAACTTAACAAGGCATGTGCGAAAGTAATTCAAATGGAGTTGGAATTTTATGACGCAATAAAACATAATGGCATCACAAAACTCGAAAATCAACGACGATGACATTGTTATTATAAAGACGTGTTATTTGAAAGTTTAAGTGTTGATCTTTTTACGAACGTATGAAATTTCATTACGAACTAAAAGAAAAGGCGATATCATCGAAAAAATAAAGTTAAATTGCTAGAATGTGTAAAAAAATAATTTTAGAAAGATATTGTTCAAAAATTGTTGTTGTTGTTCAAAAATGTGTTCAAATAATACGTTGTATTTTCTCTTACTACATTATTTATTACATTTATTTCTTTGTAGATATACAACACCATCATGAATTTTATCAATTCATTGTAATATTTCTGTTACAACATGAACTTTTAAGCAAGGAATTTAGTAATACTCTTTAGTCGTCGACTGTAGTACAAGTTCCGAAAGATGTGAGATTTGAAAATTTTATTGTTACACATACGCTCGTTGTTTCAAGTTCACTTTACGACTCTTCTGAATACGTTTTAAAAGTTATTTGCGAGCGAAATAAAATGAAAGCATAACTTTTAAGTGAGGTTATTTGTGAATTATAACGCGTCTTTTATTTTATTTTGTGCTTTATGTATTGTAAGAGCTCTCTTGAGATTTTAGAATAGGTTATACGAATGGAAGAAACCGAGTATGGCAGTAATTTTAATAAAACATTTCTGTGTTACTTAAGTCTTACTTTCTTTTAAACGTTGTTTACTAAAAGATTTCTTTTGATGTGTACGTACACATCTAAATTCTAATTTTAAAAAATCTAAAAATCAATCAAAGAAATCTAAATTCGAATTTTACATTAAAAAGACAACATTTTTTTTTAAACAATTACATGCTGGTTACTTTACGAAAACTATGAAACCGAATTACCAGATTCCGACCAATTGTTATAAAAAAGGTTTCAATTGCTCATACATTTTTTTATAAATTATTATTACATGTACACAAAGCTCATGTCACATAAGCCTATACTTGAAGATACTATCTATAAAATAAATAAAAAGAATTGTCGGTAAGAAAGAAGTCTGGTCGGTTTTGGCGTATAGTATCATTTGTAAATATTTTTTTGTTTAGACATAGCATAGAAAAATATATTGAAAAAAGTCTTCCAATATGTTTACATTTTTCAAGTAATAACATAAATGAAATTAATAATAACAATATAAAATTATTTCAAAACTCTTTAAAGATTACATTATAATTAAAATATAAATATTAGTTTAAAAATTATCCCATTTATACACACTTCATTTTATCTTTTAAGATAACAGGAAATTCTAAGTGGCTAAATTGGTTTCTGCCCTCTTTAACTCAAAACTTGAGGCTTAGTCTTTGGCGAATTAAATTACTGTGTTCAAGGACGACAAACTGTCGTGATAACCGATGGGTTCACTTAATTGATTCTCATAACTGTTCGTAATATCCAATAGGTTGATTCTCATAATTGTTCTTTATTTAAATTGAACCAAAAAATATTAATTGTTCTTAATTTGAATGAAATCAAACATTAATTACTCTATACAGCTCAATCCGCCAATATGTATGTATACAAGCAGCACGGCAGAATATATTCTGAACCTTCTGCTATCAAACTCATTAATAAAGATTAATAAATGTAACATTTACGCATTTATAAGCATTTCTGTACACTCAATGAATGTCAAAGATTCAATGTAAATGATGGAGAAAGACCATGACCACTAATGGGACATATAATAAACTAGCTGTTCCCGCGACTTCGTCCGCGTGGAATAGTTATTTTGGGCATAATTTATTTTTGCAAACAATCTCCTCAGCTTTATATAGCAACCATAATTCTATAGTAAATAGAATAAACTATTACCACCACCAATAATAATAATAAT
>DWON01003559.1:0-17828 GCA_018251015.1 Phocides pigmalion okeechobee | reverse complement strand
AAATTTCGGCCGTATTTATGGCGGTACGTGGATGTCTGTGGACTGCGACTACTTAACATCAGGTTGTTTGCATGCTCGTTTGCTACTCGTCTCACATAAAAATAAAAGTATATTTCTACAGCCCGTCTATATACGTCTATTTATAAAATTTTCAACTCTAAATTTTCTTTGTTTCAGTACCGCTACTAAAATGAAGTCAAAATGCGCAGTACTTTTCCTTGTAACCCTGTCTGCGATCAGGACGAAGGAACTACCAACCCCTTCCAGTCTACTAGCACCGAGGAATTTCAACCACCACCCTTATGAAGTTAAACAATATTTGAAGGAAGTTACACAACCGGATCCTACGAAGTAAGTTCTTTTTAACACGCTTTTATTAGCTTGGGTTGTTTCTATGTATGTAACGGATTCTTTGAGCATAATTTTCACCAATTTCCAGAAGTCTGAATAATTTGGAACTTTGCACACGTATCAAGGACGGATGACAATGCGATAATATGAAAGAAAGGAAAAAAATAGTTAAAAGAACTTAAAAAACACGCTTGCATAAAAAATCCAACCAAAAAATTAAAAACAAGAAAAAATATATTGCGATGTAAAAAAGTGTGGGGTGCTTTTTCAGTAATCTGTTGACACCATGCAACTTCACTTTTTTAATTTATCTATTATTTATTTTATGTGAAGAGAGTAAAAGTTAGCTCTTTTCTAATATAAACAATAAATGTCATAGATAACAATCGGAAAATCCAAGTCAATAAAAAAGTAAATGGGAAAAAACGCAGTGACGTCTATGACACGTGTTTTGGCGGGAAATATCATGTTTTTTTTTGACGCGTGTGGACAGTCGTGTGTGGAAGTATTGAAGTGAATTTATCTTCATTTATGTTAAAAAGTTTATGATTGTATTGTCATCACGAAACTGCCAGTTTTGCCCATTCCATTATTAAAATTAGAAAAGAAATTCTAATAACAAAAATGTCGGCGTTCGCCCTTAGTCATCCATGGTGTAAGGTTACGATTTTGATATTATGCCGTTTTTGGATGTCGTAATTATATTGTATTGAGATGTGACAATATTTGACATAAATTATATAAACATAATAAAATAATTATATTTATGTAATTCGTTAAAATGTTGAATTTAATACACTAAGTACTTTGTTATTTATTTTATGATAATATGAGGATTTCTAACACTGGCCATAGACGGGATAGGATTTAAGAAAATAGTATAAAAAGGGCGGGAGTTTTAAAATAGATGAAAACTAAATATGAGATTAAGACGATTCTTTAGTGAAATGTGAAAACGAAAATGAAGATGAAGGTGATGTCCGGGGGGTCTCTAGACCCCTTGAGAAGAAGCCCGGGCATAGAGGGAACCCTCGAGGCCCGAGTAATCCCCACCAATCTCTGTCCTCGCGAGAGCCGTTAGAAACCGCCGGGTATGAGTAGCAGATAGGTGTAGGACGTTCCCCTTTTCGTTTTCGTACGAAGGTAATCTTTTGATGGCGACGTCATGTTATTTTAAAACACATTATCAAAGATGTAATACAAATTTATTAAATGGAAAACCAATAAAATAGCAACTATTGGTGAAGCAGAACAATGTTCGGCCGCTAATGGTCATCCCTGTTCATTTGCTAACTGCGATCGATCTCAACTTACTCGATTGATTGCTGTTTTGCTAAACGCCCGATGCCCTCAGGACTAATGGAATTTGGACTTTGAACTGCGTTCATTAACGAAACCAAGTTTGAAAATTCGTCTCAATCACAAATGTTATTAAAACGAAATCTATACATGTAATAAAACTGGAACTGATCGCTGTCTGTACGTATGTACGTATATAAAATAATAATGGGGTGCCTTTATATACACAAGAGAACCCAAAACAATGTATTTTCGTTTTATCTGTATGACTGTTTGTCTGTATATTTGTATGCAAATGTAAATGCAGTTTTCAGGATTATATTGCGATGGACTTTTTTTATTGTGAAAGAGTAAGAAACGTACATGCAGGCCACCTGATGGTAAGTGGTCACTCAGCCCATGGACAACCACGTCCAATCTCAAATAGAACAAAAGTTCTATTTAAAGATGGACACGGATGCATTCCTACACTTGAGGACTAAGTTGGTCGCCTCCAATAATGTGTATCACAAATGTTGTCAAGAACAAATTATTGAAAGCAGGAGAGGACCTTCATATGGGATGCAACATGCGTCGATACGTTGGTCCCTTCTTGCCGGCTTAACGGTGTCGAGGGCTGGAGCGGCGGCGGAGGCTGTAGAAGAACTCAAGCGGCGCAACTAAGCAGTGATTACGTATTTGTTCCGCTTGGCTCTAAAACCTTTGGTCCGTGGGGTCCGCGTGCCAAATTTTTTTCGAACGATTAGTCCCACGTTTGATCAACGCTGCCAATAATAAGAGAGCTGGTTCATATCTCGCGTAGAGTATTGCGATTGCTATTCAACGCGAAAATTAGCGTTTTTGGAACCATGCGCATGGGCACAGTTTCCCTTTAGATTGTTTACGTTAGGCTTTTATAATTAGTTTTAAGATTTTCATTATTGTAATTAAAATATAACTAACTATTTTAGTAAATTATTAAGTTACGCCACTTTTTATTAAAAAATAGAAGGGTATTAGTAAAAACTAAATCATTAGAACATGCATTCGACACCATTCGAGAATATTCGTTTCCCATTTTCAAATTAATTTCTATTCATTAGGGATTTGGATGAATGATTAACACAACCAAACTACGAATATTTATTATTCTGATTACCCGGTAATTTTGTATTTTGTGGTAAACCCTACATAATATATCAATTTACATATATTTTCGGGTAATTATATTATATAGGTAAAAGCAGTAGTACTATTGAACCTTTTCAGTTTTTTAATCACTTTTATGTATATGTGTTCTTTAATTAGTTCTAGTGACTCGGGCCAGCTTCGCTCGGGTAATAGAATTGAAATATTTAATTTCTCGCCCAATTTACAGAAAAAATCTTAACTTATTATATCCTAAAACCTCCCTCAAGAATCACTATATCTGTTATTAAAGACAGACAGACGCGACGGGGGACTTTGTTTTATAATATTTAGAGATTATCACGGAATTTATATATTTTACTATGTACCGGATACTTACGATCACCGATTTTTGATTTTTGATTACCGATATTTCGAACCAGTTGTATGGTCGTGGTTACGGCGAAACTGCGGTAGCGGGGGAAAACTGTTGAATATCCGCAATCAAAAATCATTTATCGTGAGTACACAGTAAAACGCTATTAAATAGCTTTAGGCCTGTTTATTGTTATATTTTTATCTTAGTGCAATAATTTTGATAAGTGGTAGAGCTATATTCGATCGAGGAAGTACCATTGGCGTACTTATAATCCGCCGTAAAGTATTGTGTACTTGTGTTTGGGCTGGAGAGATGCGGTTGCCGACGACGCTTTGACGCGAGGCGACCATCTAAGTCCTCAGGAGTAGTAACGTATCTACGTTCGAGCTCAGATAGGATTTCAGTCGTGTTTGTGCACGTGGACGTGGACGTGAACGTTTATAGGCTGCGACTATTTAACATCAGGTGATTTGCATGCTCGTTTGCTACTCTTCTCACAAAAAACCGCAGTGTAATCACACAAACCAACAGACAAAAATTCCAACAACTAGTTTGGATTCTATTGCGTTAATAACGACCCGTGAAAGTAGATTCTCTCACATATCAAAAGGTGGTAGAGTCGTTAGAGCTCGCCCGGGGCGGTACCACCGCCACCCTCATAACCCGCCGTAAAGCAACATGTTCTTCATGCCTTGTGTTTCGGTTGGGGAGCTGTGGTTACCGGACACACATTATTGGAGGCGACCATCTTAGTCCTCAAGAGTACGAACGCATCCGCGTCCATCTTTAAATAGAACTTCTGTTCTATTTGAGATTGGATGTGGTTGTCTATGGGCTGAAGTGACCACTTAACATCAGGTGGCCTGCATGCCCGTTTCTTACTTTTTCACAATAAAAAAAAAAATTCTTCCATGTACAGACAGCGATCTTATTGTTTGTCTGTTACTGTTATTTGCTTAGCTTCAATTCTTATGCTTTTCCAGACAAGGTCCTGTTGTTTTCCCGGACGACGCGCCACCTGCACCACGACCACCCTTAGTGGTGACGTCACGGCCCTTACTAGAATCCATCGCGAAGAGCGACCTGAACCCATCCCCGAACAACTCAATAGCAGCACAGTCCCAAATCAACAACGTCGCGTTCAAGCCGAATTTTCTGGCAAATTTGAATCCCTATCAAACTTATACGCTGGCACCTTTACAATATGATCCTGATAAGGTACCGTATGCTGATATCCTGAACAAGGCTAAGGCTCATGGTGCTGTTAATAACGGATATAATGATTATGAGGTGAGTTGTTACTATATACATATATGTATGTATGTCTGATTTTACTTATATCAATAAGGAATGTAAACATTTTATTATGTAACGGGTCCTCACGATTAAAGATTTTTAACGGCTTATGTAATTAATCATCGTGTTTATCGCAGATTTAATTGCTAGCCATTTTAATTTTTAATGGGAGGACTATACTTCGACCGACGAGGTACCACCGCCGAACTCGTAATACGCCGTAAAGCATTACATGTGTTTCGGCTGGAGAGGTGCCGTTGCCGGCTACACTTTGAAGCAAGGCTACCATTTTAGTCTTCAAGAGTAGCAACGTATCTACGTTCGAGCTCATATACAAAAATCCTAGTATTCTGGACTCAATCCTAAATTTCTCTGTCCCCTTTGAAGTGTATCTTCGTTCTCTATGGACCGTATACAGAGACGATAAACTTTGTAGGTCAAATTCACATTGTGACTGTTACCACGATGACTTGCAAAACGCTTGCGCCCATTATACCGTGGCTATTAAACTAGCGATTTTGTGATGACACTCTTCTCACATAAAAACAAAAAAAATGTGATACTACTTAAAGAACTAAACAAACGTACTCCGAACACCTCTTCCCTTCATCTCTGCGGTCTGTAGGTGACTGAGGGATTAAATCAAAAATATGCGTGTGTATCTCTGCCAAGTACTGAAAAATTTACCAAAGACCAAAATATTTTTTTTATGTGAGAAGAGTAGCAAACGAGTATGCAAACCACCTAATGTTAAGTAGTCGCAGCTCATAGACATCCACGTACAATAACAAACCAGGACCAAAATCCTATCTGAACTCGAACTTAGATACATTGGTAGTCTGAGGACTCAAATGATTGACTCGCTTCAAAATGTAGTCGGCAACCGCACCTCTCCAACCGAAACAAGTAATGCTTTACGGCGGACCATGAGAGCGGTGGTGGTAGCTCCCCGGTCGAGCTATAGTTCTCCCACCTACAAACCTATATGTTCCTCGAACCTACCATCTTGTAAGAACAAAGGCAATTTCAAATCGTTAATTCCATCCAATTTCATGGCCCCACTTTCAGGAATGATTCCGTGATATTATTCTTTCTTCCATTCGCCCTTATGGCGTATGATTGATTATGGCGCCATTGTTGTAAGGCAGGTGTTGTTCTCTTTAAGCCCGATTAATTCCGCTCTCGCTTTTCAGGATTATGTACATAATTGTTTTCTTATACCCTCAATGTTTATGCCAGTTGAGAAGGTTTCCCTTTATTGCCTCATGTCGCTCTTATGTTTTTTATGGAGTAAAGTATTTCCATTTCAAATCTATTTTATAACTTCCACGGTCGTACTTTACTTGTTATTGTCGGAATTGCTCAACTAGTTTTGGACCTAAAGTGGAACCTTTATCTCGTGAGATGGAAGCTCCGCTACTCACTCATCACAAACGATAGGACACCATAAGGGTCTCGTATAGTTCAGAAACTAGACGAGCGATCCTGTAGAGATCCCGTAAATAACACGTAAATGAAGCCATACTTACAAAATTCTGTGGAATAAAATAGATAAAAAAATATTTAAAGGACATAATTATGGTATAATCAAAAACAATACATAGTAATGACATAACATGGCATACCTTAAAACTAATTATAGTAAAATCCTAACCTAAACAACGTAAATATCGCCAAGAAAGCAGATCGCAATCCCACACTGAAAAATAATGAGAAATACGGTCGCCAAACCTTTAGCCAGAAACCGCGCCAGTCCTTTCAAACCGCAATAAATAGCTTCGTAGCGGATTATGAGAGCTGTGGTACCTCCCCGATGGAACTAAAGTTCAGTTTAACGTAAAAAACAGACTTGCATATAAATAAAATCCTCAAATTTCGTTCCGTGCTGAATAGTCGTAAATAAAGTCTTAATAGACATTTTTATTGCAACGCCGAAGACCCGTCAATTACGGACTATTGAACGTTTTGAATAGATTCGATGAATATGGATTAACGGTCCGGTTCGATTCACGTCATTACCTTCTTTGTTTAGGTTCTGAGCCCGATTGTACACCAATTTTCCAGTACCCTTGAATATGTCTACCCCGTTTCTAGATTCTACATTTTCCAATTATGCAAGATTTTGCGGCACTTCCACTAGTCTTTTTGTAGCAGATTTTGAGGCATAGCCAGTAGTCCTTCTGTAGCAGATTTTGAGACATAGCCACTAGACTTTCTGTAGAAGATTTTGATTCATATCCAACTAGTTTGACCGGGGAGGTACCACCGCCCCTTTCATAGTAACAGCTAATACAACTACGGTTTTACCGGGGCGGTACCAATACCGCTCTCACAATCTGCCGTAAAATAACTTATTTCTGTTGGAGAGTAGTGAAAAAAGCTAGCGGAAAAAAACTCCCGGCACTCTTTTAAAATCAGTCCTTAATAAATACACATTATACAGTATAACTTTAGAAAGATGGTGAACACACGAGACAGCTAATTATGTGTGTCAGGATCATTCCACTGTCATCTGCACACAATTTCTAGTAAATAAAACTATTACATGGGAAATAGAAATAGCCCGGTGAGGTAGGCTTGGTCCCAGGCTTTGTTATCATTTAAATGGTCTTAATGTTAAGGGTGGTAGAACCGTTAGAGCTTGCCAGGAGCGGCACCACCGCCACTCTCATAACCAACCGTAGAGCAACATATTCTTCATGTATTGTGTTTCGGTTGGAGAGGTGTCGTTGCCGGATAAACATTATTAAAGGCGACCATCTTAGTCAACAAAAGTAGGAACGCATCCGCGTCGATTCTTAAATAGAACTTCTGTTCTATTTGAGATTGGACGTGGTTGTCCATGGGCTGCAGTGACCTCTTAACATCAGGTGGCCTGCATGCCCGTATCTTACTCTTTCGCAATAAAAAAAAATAAATAAATAAAAATGTATCGGTCGCCCGACACGTGGACAGGTTATTTAACAATATTATTAAAATACTTCTGTAACTGATAATGTAAAGTGTTAGTGCCGCAAACTTGGACCGTATCCAGGAAGCATAGGATTGTTTGTTGCTTTCTATGAGGCCGAACGATGCTTAAGTATAAGTATTTACACCTTGATAGATGTCCATTAAACACTGCTTGCTGTCAATTTTACAAGAGTAATTAGTAGTTTCAAGTATGGAATAAATATTGTAACAACACAATGTCTGATACAATTATAATATTGGCTGTAATGACCGTTTTATTTGATGAGGAGCGCATTGGATTGCATTTATATACTCGTTCCTATTTAATTAAGAGATGCAAACTGTCTAAATTGACTGATGAATTAATCTCAAAAGACAGCTGCTTTTCTTATTTTATTGATATGTATGTAAGGTACTGTTAACGATCTCTTCCCTTTTTGTTCGGAGGAAGTATCAAATTGTGGTTCGTGACCAAAAAAATATGAAGACACACTCCAGAAAATTTTATATTTCTATTATAACGTATAATAACATGTATTACGCATAATATTTATAAAATAAGTTTTTGATGTGGTTTAACAATTTTATTAATATATTATACTAACGACACTGACAATAGTGTAAGATCGTAACCAAATGTGTGTTAGTCGTAAGTTTGTGCCGTGGCCGTGTCCTCGCGCACTTGTGTAGTGTGGCGGGGTGCTGCTGCAGCACCTATTGATTTGTTATAATTTTTATTATATAATATACGCCGGCATGGACTCCGCCACTTGTACTTAAAGACCGCGCTGTGCAATGAGCCGAGCATCAAAATACATACTTCTCCCCAATATCAAGACAAATACAAAATTGGGCTTACTAGCGATGGCAAAATTATAGGGTCATTTTAGGACCACGTTCCATAGTAATGTCACATGAAGTTTTTTGGGTACAAATTATACGTGTTTCTATAAAATACCGGGCGATTTGAACGAATGTTGTACGAGTGAGGCGCTGCGGCGGTTGCACGCGCGGTCTCCTGATATCTCTGCCATATTTACTGTAACATAGGTTTATGTTGAGACTGATTTATCTATTCATTTTATATTTTTGAGTTATTAACTTTCTAACAGTGTGTCGGCGGATGCTAGATTACTATTTGGTTTACTGTGAGTGTATATTTACATTTTTTATGAAATACAATGTGTTGAAATACAAAAGATTATTTAAATAAGTTTTAAATAGTATCGTGTTCGCATTGCGCCGGCGCCTGTTTGCAACTAAGTACAAATTATGAAGACTTTATTTTGAATTAATATTAGTTTTATCGTTGTGTTATCTTTGTTTCGGCTCTTTATTGGACTGATTTTTTCAATCAGCATAGAGTATCGTCTCCCGCCGTACGTATGTATCGTTCATAATAAAACTACTCACAAATGTACCATGAAATGACAATTAACTGTAGTCGATTAGAAAATCGAAATAGTGACGTTAAAGAAGTTTCGGCCGAATATATTAAGCGGTATTCACCATAGTAACATAGTATTTATTTTTACGTAGTAGAAGTTAGAGCGGTTCGACTCGAGTTCACCGTCGAAGACTGTTTCAGGATTTGATGTTTGTGTGCGGCGCGCGGCGGCGGCTGACGGCGGTATCACTTGAGCATCATTCATAAAAGGTTTTTTTTTATTTTCACTTGCTTATGTTGTAGTTTCACAGGGAAAAGCTCGAGGGACGTCCGATTTTCGCGTAAAGCGCAGGATGACAGTAAGATTTATATATGTATTATGGATATTGCTAAGTATTATAGCGATCATCCCTCGGGCGCCGGGCCGCCGCCGGCCGAGCCGTGTAGCTAAGTAGCCAGTCTTAGTGTAAACATTACGTATGTCACAAATTTGTATTCGATTATTTATCACTAATAAATGTATTAACAAACGATGCGTGCTTTACTTTATAATCCTACGACGTAGTAAGATTAAATGTTTTATACGATGGTTGAAAAAATGCATTTCCTCTACCCGCTGTCTTTTATGTCTTATCTCTTATGTCTTTGATCTCACCTTCCGCAATAGCGCAATCTACGAGCAGAATATACCTACTTAGTATGTATTAGGAAAATAACGCAACACAGTCGTTGAAAATGCATCAAAGCGACATTTGCAACACTGATGCAAGCTATGCAATGAAAGTTAAATAAATGTTGCAGTACCTCTCAGCTAAACAACTGTTCCTAGCGCAATGTTGTTCGGCATTCTAGTTGTTTGACTGCACTGATACATAAGAAATACTTGCTGCTGTTGGCACGTGAGAGTAGGTTGCATTGCAACTATGTTTATTTTTGTTGTAAAGTTGCTACTTTGCTTGTACTGCATCCCCTATAAATTTCACTTTTCTTGTGGCCATCACTAATATCAAGGAACAAATTTAACTTGTGGGTTACCAGTGTGGTCAATGTAAACTGTGACCTTAGTAAGTTCAAAATCCACCACCTGATCCATGAATATTTACACAACTAAAATGAATTACAAACTTTTTAAAACGAATTAACATTAATCGATATGTGTGTTACTGTAATAGACCACTTTAGACACATAATCAGTGATAGTTTATTGTACACAATGGTATCGAATCCATGTATCGTGTATAGAATTACGCAGATTCTGTTATATATTTCTGCTGATGTTACAGTGAAAGTAGGTTTCACTCTTGTAGTCTCTGGTTCTGATCGCTTATCATCGTCCCAGCTTCATAGACTAATTATCGCGTGACAGAATAGATCTTAAGGAAACTCCAGTTCTCCATAACGTTTATTTAAGATTTGAGAAGTCCACAAATCTGTACTTGTCTGGACAAAGTAACAAGTCTTTGTCATCGTGAGTGCCAACCCGCATCCAGCAGCGCGCAATAATTGGTTGAATGTTCATTATCTATAAGAACAGTTACAGGCAACTCACAAATTAAGTAAAGTAAAAATTCCATAATTTTTCCACTTAGATTCGCAACGATTTTGAAGAATAGATGCATAGCTTGTAATACCAAAGAAGCAATCATGAACTACTTAGAAATATGTATGTTTATAGTATTACCTTAAGGATGCAAGATGGTACCACAAATTTTACCTAAAGTGTATTTCTTGTTACACGTCAGGATTATTAATAATTTCATGGTGAGTAATAAGGAGGATAATTTGTCTAAGATTGAAAAGGCCGCACCCAAATGCTCAGAATTGGCCGCTTCGGTAATTACTTCTCATTGCTCCTCAAGTCGCCAATTGAGGGAACGAGAGGCCGACGATGACCTCTTTGACCGATCAAATGTTCAAATGATCTCCTATTGACTGCAATCAATGGCTCGTTGCCTTGCGAGGTTTGGCAATCGTGAATTCGTTACAAAGTTACCTAAAAACCACGCTGATACGTCAAGAGTATGAGTACAAAAATCGAATACGTATATTGTGGGTACAAAACACATCATTAATTAAATTCTATGACTTACTGTAAACTTCGAATTCATACTTATATTTAGTTGGATAAATCAAAATTTTCTTATTATGGAAGTAACATATGGCTCTTTTTTATGTGAGAAGAGTAGGAAACGAGCATGCAAACTGCCTGATTTTAATTGCTCGCACCCCATAGACATCCACGAACAACCACAAACACGCTCGAACGTAGATGCAAGTAGCAACTACTCCTGAGGACTAAGATGGTTGCCTTGCTTCAAAGTGTAGCCGGCAACCGCACCTCTCCAACCGAAACACAAGTAATGCGTTACGGCCGATGATGAGAGCGGCGGTGGTACCTACCCGGTCGAACTGAAGTCCCACCTTACAAATATATAGGCTATGTAGTCTGGTCTCTGCAACCATGAACCTATTAGCATCTCCAAAATAATGGTAAAAAAATTATCTACATATCTATCGATTCACACATATCCGTGTAGCCTAAGTTGGAAAGCATGATGACCCGCCGAGTGTACTCTCGTGTCTAGTACCTAATCACATAAAAAGCCATAATGTTATAATTATAAAAAAAAAACTGTTTCGTATCTATACCTTCATGTCCACGTGTTAGCTCTATGAAATACGCGTCATTACTTATGTTTGGATTCGTCGCTACGTCAATAGCTTAATAATAGTACCTACATATTGACGTAACTCGTCTAGTTACTCCTGGCTGGCCTCTCTGGCCTTACTTCACCTCAGAATTTTGATGCAGGCATAGCGCTTGGCAAGGTTATATATAATAACAAGGTTTATCCGAATTTAAAGAACAAAAGAATTTGTGTTTATTCAGAGAACTGAAGAAAAAGCGTTACCTACTCCTTACTGCCCACTGCTAGATACGTCTCCTCTTAGAATGACAAACAGCTTTGAGAGCTTTGTAGAGAACAATCAGGCACGCAGATTTCCCGATCACTTTACCCTTGACCATTAAAATAAGCGATAATTAATTACTAATACGCACATAACTTCGGTCAGGTCATAATTCAGAGGTACGTGCCAGGGTTTGCATCTCGGACTACTGTGTGTGTTACTACAATGCTAATGTTGTGGTTAATGTTATTATAATATTAATATATTAATAGAAATAAAGACATCTATCTATTCCATATGTTTTTTAGCATTTTTGATAATTATGTTGCGAAATAATAATAATAATAATAACAAAATAAGCATGTTTTTTAAAATATAGTATTCAGGTCCTTGTTCCGTTCAAATATTCGCAATTGACATTAATTGTACCACAAAATACATATAGATAACAGTAATAATAAACTAACAGACACATTTTTTTGGGAAATAAGCTGTATATTATTTATAGTTCGTTTAAGTCTTTATTAATGTCATCGCGCAGACGGCTATTGTAACCAAAAGAAAGGCGATTGTTTTTGTAAAAATATTCATGAGTTTTTGTGAATTGTGTTCAAAGTGCGCTGATGTTACCGCCCTTTTAATGAAGACTAAAAGTTTAGGAAAATAAATTAATACAATCCGCGGGTCTGTCAGAGGCTTAGGGCAATGTCCGGGCAAGTGACTGGCGCGGGGTACGTGGAGTAGAAATTTTTGGGCGCTTTCGAAGGCGCGACCAACAAGAATGTGTTCTTTTGAATAACACGTTTGTGTTTACCTTTAATTTGAACGCTACATTATAATATGAAATGCTATGTTTTACAATCGTGTGAACGTTCACCGAAAATTACTCATTGATACATAGTACCACCTGGCATTTTTGTATACATTGTTGTTAGCTTTTCACAATTTATTCATAACATCCTAAATTACATAATAGATGCAAAGGAAATATGAGTAGTGCGTGCTGGCTGTAGCTCGTTTGCCACCCCTTGTCCCAGCTGCGAGCGCAGCGTAGGGGCGGCGCCGCGCCCGCTCTCCTCGCCTGTCGCCTGATTCGCCTTGCTCCACTAGACGAATATTCAGTCTGTCAGTGCCTTACGAGGCGCGTTCGTGTAAGTACGTGTCGCTCGGTGGAGGACGTCTCCCGATGTAGTGTAGTGTAAACAGTGAGCTGACTGAAAGAAATGCCCAGTGCCTAGTGTCCCGGTCCGTACCGCCGGCAGCAGCAGCAGCAGCAGCATTATGGGGTGCGCACGCGGATTGTGCACCGCCGACAAGATCTTCATCTTCATCAACATCGCTTTTGCGGTAAGCTAGTATGAATGAACCCACTGGGAACGAAGAATAATACCAATGCTCGCTTACTTCTATCACCTACATTTTAAACACTTCTCGATGAATACATGTTTCTTGTTACTAACACGCTTTTTATTCATATTTTAATTACCTATTTATATGAGTACAAAAGTTTAGTAATGTACTTCGAAGTCACAAACATTTCAGCACCATGAAAAGAAGTTTTGTGATATTTTTCAGGCTTAAATAAGAAAAATGTTATTGTCCAAGAACATGGATATCAATTCGGATGCATGAAATCTAATCGATCTTACAAAATAATTTTGGAGCCGTGTTTGGGCGATTATACGGCGTGCATTGCATCGCTGCAATAAAACAAGTTCTGTTCGGGCGTATAAACTTAGCTTCCTGGCCGAATACCTCTATGCCCCGAGCTTGTCCCGTGGGCTACTCAGCGCTACCTGGAATACTGCAACCATCTCATAAAACATAATTTTGGTATTTTTGAATACAATGGAAGGGTTGACGCTACATGAAATTCTTATGAAATAGAGGCATTATGCCAAAGACCAGACAATCATTTGTTCTTTATGATCACTATGCGGCAGTGTCCGTTCAACAAGACATAGTTTTTAGTTAATAAATATACCTGAAGTTTCAGTCTTTTCGTAATACATGTAAGATTATTTATACTTCATCATCAAAATATAAAAAACCTATTAAAACTTATTATTATTAAACTTTGACTTCAATTGACTTTGACGTTGAAATTAACTTGACTTCAAGTCTGTCCGTCGTTTTATTTATAAATAATAATCACATTACATTTGCACAATTTGCACTTGAATGATAGTTATTAGGGAATAATTAAGACGATTATTTTTTTATGAACAACACTAGTGTACAATGCAATGCAATGGGAGTGAATTATTAATTGACTTCAATTATGTTGTTTATTCCTTACCAGTTTTATCGTCCCTTTATTATTTGACTATTGGTGCATACTTAACTAAGTAGGTACTATTAGTTATATATATCATATCATTTGTAATTGCGCTTATGAATTATGTATATAGGTACATTTATTATACGTCGCCTATCTGTTGTGGCGTAAAAGCGCAATCATTTAACAATAATATAGATAAAAACGTATCATTGAAGCATTAAATCGCAATAGGGTAAGTGCCCACCTGTATATTTAATTCTTTTTCACATTCATCAAGTGTAGGTACCTTATAATTAAATAAAATATTTAAAGTTTCAATTCAAGCCAAATCACTTTGTTGCCGATAAGTGGCGAGTGAGCCGAGACGAAGCCCGGGCTCAATAGCGCGCCTTGGGAGAGGTCTATGTCTAACAGTGGAATGATACGGAATGAAGATGATGATGAAGCGATGACATCCAGTAAATGAATTTTGTTTAAAAGCTAGTTTTAAGCTATTTTCATCAGACATTAAAATAAAATTACAATAGGCATGCATAATAATATTCTATCAAGGCAAGAAAATTGTAGGCGAAAAAGAACCCAAATAATTGAACGTGACATACTTTAACAGAAGTATGATAATGTTTATCATACTTCTGTTAAAGTATGTCACGTTCAATACGAATACGAAGTTTAAAACGTGGTCCATTAGCGTGAATGCAGACTTCGTCGACAAATATTATAATTCAGCTTGAAAGTCGCCAAAAGTGCTTCGACCTTCAAAATTTTTTTATGTTTATGTTATGCATGGTAAAAAATCCAAAAGTACTCATTCAAATAATAAAATAAACACGTGTTTTCAAATGTACAGAACCCGTTTTTAAACCTTTTTATTTCATTTTTCACATTAGGTGCAAACCGAACATAAAAGAAATACATCTTTTATGAGGGAGCGTTTGGAAACTTTTCCACATTTTACTTAATAATTTACTGTTCCGAATTATTCATACTAGGTTCGCCGCACAGAATATAAACACAATATTTGATTAGACGCGACGTCTTCGTCGGAGTAGTCACCTTGCTGCGATTACATGACTAAAACAAAATATTAGGTGTTGTAGTACAGGGTTAGGATAATTTCGTTGTTATAATTTATATAAACACTGATGAATTATAGAGACAAATTCATCGTGTCGATTGACCGAGCTTTTCCTATCTATCTACATTTTATAATGCTAAATCACTTATATCACTGTCTTACTGCTTGGTTATCAGACCGTGGTCAAGGATACCATTTGTTCCGTAAATTGTTGAGAAGTTAAGTCTACTACTAAACGTTCTAGTTGCAGTCTCAGTTACTGGTTGCAATAATATGCTTAAATGTAATATGCTTAATGAACTTTTTTTTTGTAAATGAAATCTATGCTATCGTGAAAATAGCAGATTAATATTGGTCCATCCGCTTCAGATATCATGATACATACTTACAAATAAACATACAGATACACACACATACGTTTATCTCATCGCAATCCCATTTTTGCCACGCGGGTAAATATTAAAAATAAATGAACACTGATTATAGGACACAAGTAACAAGATGATTTAGAAATTGTGTAACGATACTTGTACTTTGTTTGCCTACCGTACCGTTTATGATGAAATTTAGGTTGGCGTTTGTTTGTTGACGCTGCTTGCTGCCGGTACTACACTACATATACCGTAACTACACAACAAAATTGTCAATATTGATTTTTAACATTATCTATATATTATTTTAAATAATAGATTTATTTCAAGATAATGAAACTTAAAATATATTTTTAATTGTTATCGTCTATCCGTTTGTTGGGTCACCCTTGGGAATCGTTAAATTGGTACTTGGGACTTTCACGAGAGGGTACACGGCCGCAAACGGGGCGTACCGCCACACCGGGTTTTTGGCCGTAAGTGGGCTGTAGAGCGAGGCATATATATGAAGCGATACTAGATTAACGAATACTTAGTTTTATATATAGAATCAATTTTAAAAACTTGTTGTAACCTTAAATTTTTGTCCGTGTGTCACATTCTACTCAACTAGCCAAGTAACCGGGCCACTCGAGCTCGATGCTGTGCTCATAGCAAAATTACCGATAATTGGTGGTCGTCTCGAGGTTCAGTAATTCAGAATAGATAAACCGGTCCGCGTCTTCTATTGACTCATCGCAGTTACCTTAATAAAATTCCATAAAATGTTTCGTTCTAAACCCATCGTCACGTTTTTTAATGAATAAGAATTATCTAATCCTAATTACTACGAATAGACTAATACTACTTAATTCAATATTATACTATTTTTAGCTTTTATTTTTAGCTTATACGGTTTTACTTTTTTAACTTAGAGGCAATATGATTCATAAAATACTGTAACGCTATTCAGAGTCAAGTCCACATGAACTACAGTGACTATCCTAAACATAAGGTGACCTGCGTGCCCGTTTGTGACGTGATTCTTATTTTCTTGACATAAAGAGCAGAAAATATTTTCTTTAAACAATCGTAACTTCTTTTCCACTTTTAGTACAAATCAGGTTAAATAATATTTGGTGCTGAGCGCCATTCTGGGTTGAAGGCGATAAGGACATTACAGGAGCTTAATATAAGGCATTATAACTTAGTTCTTAGAAATGCACCGCATGTTTATCTGCTGCTATGGTACATAAAAATATTTTTAGAAGTAATGCTTGTTATTCACTAAAGATTATGAGGGTATTTTGACCTTTCGATATGAGCGCTGGGCCACTGGTATCACTTGAGACGTCAGCTCGCGTCTCACGGTGTTTCATTATTTTTGCTTCTTTTGGTGACATGGTGACGTTACATGACCAGTACTAGTATGAAATCAATGATGTATTTTCACAGTTAAAACATGTCTGTAACTCATTAGTAGCCCTTGGCGGGTGTGTGTCACTCAAGGAAAACTTAGCTTTACAATCATCTTTTAAAACCATTATGTACCTGACGCATCTCATTTTACTGAAATGATTAAAAAATGTCTGCCGTTCACAAAGTACAAAATCAAAATCAAAATCAAAATCAAAATATTTTTATTCAAAGTAGATTCTTTACAGAATTCTTTTTGAACGTCTATAAACTTCCACCGACTCGTAAGGTGTTTCTTTTGGAGTCACTCTTCTCACATAAAAAAGAGCGAAAAATTGCCTTCTTCATATTTGCTACTCGAATTGAGCAAATAAATAATGAGATTCAAGTTTTTTGACATTTTGTACTTGAATGGAGCAAATATATAATGAGATTCACGTTTCAGTGGGACATCCGGTCCGGGGAGATAGTGCAGGAATACGACCGGCACCTCGGCGCCGTCAACACCATCACCTTCGTGGACGACAACCGCCGTTTTGTCACCACCTCCGATGACAAGAGCCTCAGGGTCTGGGAGTGGTAAGTTGATACGGGCTTTTTAAATTTTAACAAATTTACTGCGGCGCTGATATATGTCAATGTGGCGAACGGCGGCACTAGATTGGAGATGTTTTCTCTAGACTGGAAATATGTCGACGATTCACACATTTGTTGTGTTTGCAATTAATCAATTCTCTCGTTAAAAATCATAAAGTTAAAGTTTCATTATGACTTTAATAAGTCCTACTATGTGTTTTTTCTTATAAAATAATAAATATTTTGTGTTTAGTGATTTCTTTTACAGAAATAATAATTCCCTCACTTTATAAGGTTGCTAATAGAACAGTTCTATTGGTGCAGTATCACCGCTACATCTTTTTTTTAACAATTTATCAGCAAGTACAATTTACCACCATGTGCAATTTACCAGCAGGTGCAATTCACCATCAGGTACAATTTACCACCATGTGCAATTTACCAGC
>DWON01003558.1:0-17829 GCA_018251015.1 Phocides pigmalion okeechobee | reverse complement strand
GTCCTCAAGAGTAGGAACGCATCCGCGTCCATCCTTAAATAGAACTTCTGTTCTATTTAAGATTGGATGTGGTTGTCTATGGGCTGTAGTGACCACTTAACATCACGTGGCCTGCATGCCTGTTTCTTACTCTTTCACAATAAAAAAAAAAACAAAAAGCTACCAGCTTCGATACCCAATGAGGAAAGTTTTATTATACCATTAAATTTTGCCTTGACATCGTGTGTGAGAGTGTGTGTGTGTTTGTGCGTGCGTGCGTGGGTGTGAGTTGTCTAAACTGTTTAATGATTGATTATGAATATGATTAGTATTTACAGTTATTTATAATCAATGTTCTATTATTTATAAACTTGTCGTGGACGTAATAAATGTTATACTGAAAATTACATATAGACACTTCATTCTTATTTATTGTAACGATAAATCTATAGTCTTTTGAACATGTTTTTTTACCTTAGTACATTAGCAAAAGAACATACAATCTGAAATTAAGCAGTCGCTGCAACTTATGGACATCCACACACAACCTCAAATGACTGAAATCATATTTAGACATGATTGTATATGAGCTTAGGCTATGCATGTATATGAGGTTAGACTGAAACTTAACTGCGTTACTACTCCTGAGGACTAAGTCCACGTTCGTATAACAGGCTAACGCACTTTTACGTAGCTTCACGCTAGATTATAAGGTTGGTGGTGGTACCACCCTGGTCAAACTATAGTTCTACCGCTCATCAAGTAATTACGTTACATTTTTTTATGTGAGAAGAGTAGCAAATGAGTACCAAACCACCTGATTTAAAGTAGTCGCAGCCCATAGATACCCACGTACGACCACAAACACGACCGATATCCCATCGGAGCTTGAATATAGATATATTGCTACTCATGAGGACTAAGATGGTCACCTCTCTTCAAAAAGTAGCCAGCAACCGCACCTCTTCAACCAAAACAAAAGTAATGCTTCATGGCGGATTATGAGGGCGGTGGTGGTACCTCCCCACTCGAACTATAGTTCTCCCACCTTTAGAATAGATTGCGTAAGCCTGTTGATCTAATTTAGGGATTTATGCTTCATAAGTTAATGTAATTGTCAATCAAATTAACTTGTTTCGCCAATTAATTATAATTGTGGTCAACACTTGATCGAGCAAACATTGTATCTGCAATAACCTATATATGAAGCAGACGGCTCTGAAAATCATGTCTGCGGTGTAGACAGTTTTAACCCTAAACCTAGGTACAGACCTATTTGTGGTACCTATTTGACAAGTGGTAAAATTTATTAAAGACACAACCTGCGAGTATAAAGTCCTATCCGCGTGATTCATAAATGCGTCTCTACTCCTGATATATGATCGCCTGTTTTGTAAGTGTAGACACTAACCGTATTTCATTACCGAAATACAGTTGTTTCACGGGCAGCGGAAAGATGGAGCACTACTATAAAATTAAGAATTGTAGTTATTGTGGCTTTTTGCCCTTCCAAATATAAAGATACAGTATATTATAGATGTATAATATCCGGATAAACAGAACAACGAACGTTACAACGTTAGCGCTGGCGGGTAGACAGACAGACAGAGGCATAGCTGTACAAACTGACTTATCAACAAGTCGAAATACCAGTAGAGCGACAGACCTATAGGCAAACATACTGATAGACCGATAGTAGGACATATTGATAGACCGGAGGTATACATACTGATAGACCGATAGGCAGACATACCGACAAACCAAAAGACCGATAGGCAGACATACTGATAGACTGATAGGCTGACATACCAACAGACCGACAGACTGACAAATAGACAGACAGATGGACAGACGTACATAACAAAACAAATCGGTTTTGTTTCCGACTATTTGATTACAGAACCTTAAAACGCCAACAACTCTATCTAGGCGACATGACGCAACAAGCTACAACACACAGTACTAACTAAGAACACTAATGGCACTGCCATAAAACTTTATTCCTTCCGTCCACCACTGATGGGACACCATGGCGTTTCATTGCCGACCGGGATTATTAATCCGTATGTTATAAGCTTGGCTTAGGATTAATAAAGATTCATGTCATAAGGGGTGAAAACGTCTCTAAGTGTCTTCACGGCGTGTCGACTAAAGGAAATGTTTTCTATATTGGGGTCAATTGTTATTGTGTTATTTGTTGTTATTAATTTTATTCGCAAATATCTTTTTATTGCTTTTCCGGGAAACTGTTTCGGAAAACCAACACTTAACTCTAATTCCTTACTAATAAAAAGTCGTTAAGAGTGTGTTGGACGTATACGTCCTGTAGTTAAGGATTTTAATAGGTAGGTATATAACCCTGCAGCGCTGGACTAGAATAGCGTTTCGGTATGTCCTACCTGTCGTAAGGAGCGAGTAAAACGAGTCTTCTAGGATAGGCAGTAGTAAGAGTGTAAGTTTAAGGCATGTCGACGTAGAGATCTCGGGAAGGACTTCGTTGTAAATGATTTTACACCAACATTGGCAAAGATAGGTGCCTGGGAAAGCCCAAAGAGCCAGGGAAGCTCCTCCAAGAACCTTGTGTTCTCTACAAGAACAGAAGGAGGCCATTGAGGGATTTTTAGTGGGTAGAAATCTCGCACAACCCGCAGTCACTCCTCCGATACGAAGTACCTTTGTAAGGTTTTTCTTCGGAGACAAAAAAAAAAACTTACCTACAAGGTAGGTGTAGTTCGATCATCGAGTAGGAGTCGTTTGGTTTGCGGAAGAATGCTATAGAATACCCGTGATCCTGACTAAAGGCATAGGAACACTTTGGGGTTAGAGCCGGCCGGAAACCTAGATAATCACGTCCATGGGTTGCAATGAATACTTAACATCAAGTGACCTATATGTTTGGTATTTTACTAATGTAAGAAAACATTACTATTAATCTTCAAATACAAGGACGCGTGTGAAAATCAGCGACGTGCGCACTATTGCACGGCGTCAGCCGAAACATATCCCTTTCGCGGTATGCGTTGTTGAACAGTCTTTTATTATTATTGTTTCAATTTTTTTTATTATTGTTCTTTTTTGATCATTTTCATTATTATTATCTATATTTGTGAGTTTGTGTGTTTGACTATTAATCAATTTAGTAAATTGTATTTTTTACATTAAAAAAGTTGTATACTGTGTCATCTTTACCATGACTATAAATTTTATTATTATTATCATTAAATATAAAAAAAAACTAAAATGTATCATCTAATGAGTTAAAAATAGTTATATAACTTACGTAGGTCGTGTTCTACAGTTATTCAACACGATTGCGAGGGTCTAATATCGAGGAACATAATTTAAAAAGTTGTACACAAGGTATGAAACCAATATGGAAGCAATAAACATTGTTATTGGAACAATACAACACGAAGTATCACATGTAGTTTATTGCAGAGAAATGAGATATTTTTATGTGAGAAAAGCATGCAGATCAATTTATATTAAGCAAATTCGAAGTAGCATTTATTCGACTCTTACAGAACTCTTTTTGAACATCAAAAAATCTGCTTCGGCAAATGCTTCACTAGTGAGAAGAAGTGGCGACAGAAATTCCATAAATAGATCAATAAATCATCGCTGCAGCCCATGGACATACTACCTCAAAGCGACTGCAGTTAATTTTAAGATCGTACATATTAGCGTTACTACTAACGTTGCTACTCCTGAGGCTAAAAATGTTTATCTAGCTTTTAGTGTAGCCAGTAAAAATAGTATATTATTTTATACTTCAATAATATAAACAAGAATGCAGCCCACCATCGGCTTTAATAGGTGGTAGAAAAATATTTGACTGGAGAGATTCAATTATCGCCTTCATAATCCAATGTAAATCGTCTTGTGTTTCGACCATTTTAGTCCTCAAGAGTAGCAACGCATCTACGTCCAAGCTCAGATAGGATTTATGTCGTATTCGTGTTTGTACGTTGCGACTACTTAACATCAGGTGGTTTGCATGCTCGTTTGCTACTCTTCTCACATAAAAAGTTTATACGGCTATGAACGGTCACATCAGGTTACTTCCACAATCATCGCTACTTCTATAAGAAAAATCAATTGAAAAAACTCATTAAAAATATCATAAACATTCGCAAATGTTCTAAACAGCTGTTCAAACTTGTTGTACGATATTACTAAGCGTTAATACCACTGAAATACAACGTATGTGGTTTTCTATAGAAAATTCCCACAAACCAGAGCTCTCAATAAAAACGGCTGTGTTATGATACAAGTATTGGAGCAATAAGTCGTGTTATTGCCCGACTTTAAACAATAATGAAACACTCGGCCCGATTCTGTGCTGTGACATACGGGTGTATAGAATGCCGTATTGTTTTGTGATTTGTTACAATTATGTAGTATTAAGTATTGTTAACTGTTATAGTTAAATTAAAATGTGGGGAAAATATTTAATGTCATTTTATCATCAATTTAGAAAAAGGAGATAAAAGAATATTAGATTTTTTAGGAATCTGTACAATGATGTAGACAAGGAGAAAATTATAAAGTTACTTTTCGATTGTTGCCAGTTAAAAAAGTTTCAACAATATATTTTTAATATACTATTTGGTATAAGAAAATTATCGATTTATCAAGGTACAATGTAAAATCAATTCATCGCCTTTGAGCGCCCTGTTGGCTAAGTTTGACCTGGAGAAAAATCTCGCGGAAAAATCTCCTAAATATGTATAAAATCACTCATTTGCTAGTTCAAAACTCGAGCTCAACGTCAGTATATCCCGAAACGAGACAATAATGCTCTATGTACTACGCGTGGACGGAGCTACTTTGTTCCAAATGCAACGGTTGGCAGAAAAATTTCGCGTATACCTGTCACTTGTACTGTATGCAGAAACGAAACACATTTTGGGCTTTTTAGAAGCTACTTTGTCTGCTCTCAAATTGACTTTTATTTCAACGCGTGGCGCGGTCGAAACCAGTCTGCTATTCAAAAATTCTAACTGGCATAAACTGTCATTCTAATACTCACAATATTCTAATTCTAATTCTAATTTTAATTCAAAAATGATTTTCAAAGATACAATATAAAACCAGTTCATATATTAGTTCAGATATAATATTATCTATACATATAATAAATTTTTAACCGATAGCTGTCCGTATGTCTTTGGACCTTAATCTTAGAAACCGCTTATTCGATTTTAATGCGGTTTTCAGGAGTATATGATTATGGGCTTCAATTAATATTTAGAGCTTATTTCATTTGAACCGGTTAGTAAATAAAGAAGTTATGTCAATTTATGTAACCTGCGAACGAAGTCGCGGGTAAAAGCTCGTATTATATAAAATGAATGAACGATGACTGCCTATTTAATTATATATAGTTATATGTAATTAATAATATACATTTGCTTTTCATATGCATATTCTGATCCCGGGGCGGTTGGAAGGGTCTTTATTTTGGAAGAAGCGCTAAGTTTTTCTGTGATATACAATTGTTTTTGTGTAATTATTATTTGTTTATTTATTTATTGAAATAATTAGTACGGTTATACGCCAATCACACTAATTACTTGAGTACGTAAAGACGGCATAATAATATAGAATGACAGAAATATTAACAGAACAAAAAACCTTTTTACCAATAAATTACATTAAAGATAAGATTGAGTCAGATTTAATTAAATTAAACATTAAAATAATTCAATTTCAATTTCAATAATACATTATCAGCAAATGTCGGTCAATCAATTAATTAGTAAATAAATGTCAATTAGTAAGTAAATGTTTCACGGATGCTAAAAAATACAACAACTGTGTAAAATAACGGCATATATTCAGTCTAGAGAAAAGAGCTCCAGTTAGGGCTGCCTCCCGCAATCCTGACTCGATCTTATATATGTGTGCCGCAGTCTAAAGTGTTAATTTATATCTTATTATGCAGTCGCGCTAAACTTTATGACACTTGAACTATGTTCTAAGTTACAACTTAAATAGAGTAATTGTGACTGCATCATGTTTTAAAAAGGTATTTTACAAGTTTTTTATAATAAACGAGATATTTTTAGCCGTTATTCATTAGTTCTCTGATGAAAATATAAACAGAACGTTTCAAATAAATGATTCTTAGATGATAATCGGAATTTGTGAACCCTAGTTGCAGTAATTGCGTTAGTAAAGTAATTATTTTGTAATGATGTTTGCTTTTCCTGCTTTTCCGCAATAAATACTGCGAAGCTGGTAGATGATTGGCCAAAGACAATCCTACTTTGAATTATGATAATATATTTAAGTAGTAAGGGAAACTTACTTTACTTTTACTTACATACTTCAAAGTTAGTTCACAGCGGTAGCATGTGCATGTTTTGTCGACTTAAAGTCTGACGTTTTTAATCCTATATGAAAACAAAGTTCAAAGATAGGTATTCATGAACGCCAGAACCTTCACGTGGTCTGTATTTTTATTTACTACTTCCTTGCAATAAAAGAAAACTTCAAATTTTACGAGTAATGTGGAAATCTTTCCAGGATGTATCGGGCATGCCAGCAACCGGGCGGCCAGTGGATGAGGGCGGTACCGGGTTCGATTACCGTCTGGGCATGGCCATCCCGGACATGTGGATCAAGCTCCTCAAAGAAGAAAAGGATGAGGATTGGAAGATGGGGCATATAGTGCATACACTTACCAACAGAAGATGGATGGAAGGAACTGTCGCTTATGCTGAAAGCCACGACCAGGTATCTGCCGTAATACTTTTCATATCCTACTGATGGAATTAGACCTTAACACTATTCCTATGGCACTCATTGAGTCAGTGGTCAGAGAGGCGGCGCTAAACTGGAGCTGTTTTCTCTAGACTGAAAAAGCGCCAACAATTCATTGAATTATTGTATTTTTAGCATCCGTGTAGCATCTACGAATACACATACGTAATGTTCGCATACGCTTTTAGAGCGCCGAAGTAAATTCAGCACTTATGTTCGATATTCAATTGTACGTACATAAATAGTAAATAATAGTAAACAGTGCAATAATATTAAATTATACACATAGAACTATCTCTCTATTTTTTATATTTATATCGCGCAAATATCCATATGAGAATTTCATTTTTTCCCCATTTATTTTCAGTTCATATTTATATCGTGTCAATGTCGACATAATATTTTTTCCTTTTGGCTACAGAATTATTTATCTTTATGAGGATTTTTTCCATTTGTTTACGGAATCATTTATCGTTACGGTGGGTTTGAACAGGCGCTGGTGGGCGACAAGACCATCGCGTTCTGGCTGATGGACGCGGCGATGTACACGCACATGAGCACGCTGAGCGAGCCCAGCCCCGTCGTGGAGCGCGGGCTGGCGCTGCACTGCATGCTGCGCCTCATTACCCACGCGCTCGGCGGGGAGGCCTACCTCAACTTCATCGGTGAGACACGATTGACAACCCTATATTGAAAACTTTAGTTTAGTCAGTCAATTAAAGGGGCATCGTTGCTTGCATATTTCGGTACCTACCTATATATTTAACTTTGAAGGAGTAAATACTACATGGCTTTACTTAAGCGAGGCGAACAATGTAATCCCCAGAAGTAACTATGTGTAAGTATGACCTCAGACACAACTCGATTATATTTGGGGTTAAATGGCAAGAATTTGTAAGGGCGTGTGTAAAGGGAGAGCGGTTACCTCCCCCCCCCCCCCACCTTGCATACACCTAAAAATAATTCGCGAAATATTTACATTTTTATCCGTCACTTCTGTACTTCCATGTTAGGGTAATATTAATTGAATGAAATAAAAGTTTAGGATTTTGTCTTTTTCTCCTCGAAGTTCAAGGAGTCTTTGCATTTTTTTACAAAGTAACAAAGCTAGTGTTACGCCTTTGATACGCACTATCACCACTATGGTTTCCGTCACCCAGGTAACGAGTTCGGTCACCCCGAGTGGCTGGACTTCCCGCGCGCCGGCAACAACTCGTCGTACCACTACGCGCGCCGCCAGTGGCATCTGGTGGACGACGACTTGCTCAAGTACAAGTTCCTCAATGAGTTCGACAGGGATATGAACGCGTTGGAGGAAAAATATGGCTGGCTCAGATCCAACCCCGTAAGCATTTTTATAGTTTTTACGTCAGGAAATCCCGGATCGGGTACCTTCCGCCACGAAGCCAAAGGAAGGTTACGTCGAAGTCCAGCCGACGAAAAACCTGATGCGTGTTCCACTTCATCACCGCGCAGCGGAGTCACGGGAACGCTTACACACATCCACTACTCCGTCAATGACAGGGTCCCGCCTCGGGGGCTAACCCCAACTTTGATGGTGGCGAGCTGAATGCCTAGCACGTCATACACCCTGGCACGTCGTGTGCGACGACGGACGGCCCGCAACCATATTTATAGTTTACAGGTTACAAAGGAGCATAAAATTTATCTAATGGTAATTACTGCCACCCATGGACGTGTGTAATCAACCATAATTTACAGTATATTATTACAAATTTTTGGTTTACAAACTATAACACAATATTGTTAAGTAAATTTGGATAATATGATGTCACTACCGGTTTGGGAAAGATATTTATGTTTTTTTTTTTTAATAAAAACATATCTAGGACTACTTCCAAATTTTGTAATATGCATTTAAATTGGTAAATCTTTGTAAATTAAGGGTTAGCTCTACAAATATTCGACTAAGACTAAGTAACGCTTCTAGTAGTTGAGATCATTAAAGAATGTATGAATCACCGCTATATTTACAGCCCAAATTAGTCTCACTCGGCATTGGAAATAATTAGGTTAATTCCGTACAAGTTGGAACAGCGCCACAACTAATTAGATGACAAAGTCAACGTGTGTTCTACAAAGATTTATTTACAAAGTAAATGATATGTCTTTAAACCCAATGTTTGCGATATTTGTCAATAAATTCTGGTGTCCTTTGGGCTATTGAACCAAAGATGGATATATTTATATAACTTTTGGGAAGAGGTTCGATACATAATTATATTGGGATCTTACTGTCTGTTATGTTAAGCTGTTCAGTGTTGTTTTCGGGACACATAATATATAAAGGACGAAACTAATGGAATTCAAAATATTCTCAAGTCATTTTTCGTGTCAACAGGGTTATGTGTCATGCAAGCACGAAGGCGACAAGGTGATAGCATTCGAACGTGCCGGTCTTCTGTTCGTCTTCAACTTCCACCCATACCAAAGTTTTACCGACTACCGGGTCGGGGTTAATGAACCTGGGAATTATCAGGTGAATTTTTAACACTTTCCATGCGGCGTAAAACCTTGTTGTGTGATGCGCGGCGTAACGCGCTTGTGGCTTGTATGCACCTGTGTTGTCCGTACAAATTTGTATGGATTACGGGCGAAGAAAATTGTGTGCGAAGGCGTTACAAGACTGGAGGTGTACATTAAGTTAACGTATTCGTAGACGCTACACTGATGCTAAAAATGCCTTATTTCAGTGAACGGTCCGCGCATCTTCAGTCTAGACAAATATGTTCCAGCTTAGTGACGCCTCCCGCAACGCTGACCCGTTCTAATTTATGAGCGCCGTAGTCAATGTTAAATGAACATATTTCAAGAGTATTACCTAAAATGCATTACAGATTCCACTTTCGAAGATTTGAAAGTACCTCATTTCATTCTGTAAACCAGAAAACAGCTATGCTAAGGTGCTGTTATGCAATAGAATACAGTTTAGCATTTATATTCCTTAGCAATTGTGAATACTTCTAATTATAAGAATTATAAATTATTATTACAAAATGTAGTTATTTGAAAGGTAATAAAGACATAATTATATTTCAGGCCGTCCTGTGCTCGGACAGTAAAAAATATGGTGGATTTGGTCGCGTGGAACCGGAGGGAGAGTCCCATGTTACACAAAATATGCCCTGGGGGAATAGAAATGATTCAGTGCAGGTAAATTAATATTTGTACAATATAAAACCTATTATGGCTAATTTTACAGTATAATTTTCATGTAAAACTTTAATCACCAACTGTTGTTAGGGTTCTGTTATGTTTATTCAGGTGTATGCAATAACATGTTTTTATATTTTACAGGTATACATTCCGTGCCGCACAGCCATAGTGTATGCTCGTTGCTAGATCTCGTACTATTAGATTTAAAAGAAAAATAATATTTTTGGCATGTAGTTCAATAATGTTGGCCATTAGCTCAATTGAAATATAGGTATAGTCTCAACAAACCAATGATTAAGTTAGTTTTTGCTTAATTAAGGATTTGTAAGAAAACCTGTACCCATATGTTTGGTGTGATGAAAAGAAGACTTTTTTTTGAAGTACATAGATGGTATATTTAGGTAAAAATATAAAATAGTTGGTTATATGTATACAATGAGTTTTATTTCTTCCTTCTAAGACGGAACCCCAATAAGGAAATTATTCTTAGGTGTACATGATAATGGATTTAATTTTAAAATCTTTACTTCATAGCCATATTCCTCTGCTAGTCGAGCTCGGTCTGAATCTATTACGACCATACATTTATCTCCTCTGCGTGTTAGAGGATGCTCTTTGTGGGTCTGATCTGCCGTGTGACAAATACATAAATATTGATCAATAGTTAATTCACTGAACTTCTTACTTCGTGGATAAACTAGTCTGTCAGTAGCATGAAGGGATCCGTAACAACACGGGCAAAGAACAAAGCTAGCATTGGCTTTCAAACATTTATCGAGAACCAAGTCACTTGCTATACCACAGGCATGTAACGCAACACCAATATCAAACTTGCCTATCAAGAAGTCTAGATTACACTGAAAAAAGTACACATTTGTAAGTCCCATTTCATGCACCCTGTCTCTTGCCCGCAACAATGACTGCTCTTTATTCTCTAGTAAAATAATTGTACATTCGGGAAGGAGATAGGCTATCAATATACCTAAATGACCACTCCCGCTACAGAAATCTACAATCACATCGCCATCCTTAGCTATCGACATGACAGTTAAAGTTAAATTTTCTAATTGCTGTGATTTTCTGACTATTCTCTCATTTGGTAGATGGCCAGCTGTAGGGTTTGCGCCATCTGGGATTGTGCTCCAGTCCAGTTTGTTTACTAAATTGTTTAAAGATACATTTAATTCCATGTCTTCTTTTAGAATACTCAGTGCACTTTCAATGTCATCTTCCTTTGTGAACAGTCTCTTTTTTGGATTGTGCCTTTTGGGATCCGATTTGTATAGACTGACATCGTCAGTCACTGGTATTGTTAAAGTTTTTGAATTAAATTTTTTGACTTTTAGATTATTCAAGAGTTTGAATATTGGTTGTAATTCTGGTATATTACCAATGTTGTTAAACCACTTGTATGTCAAGGGTAGAAGAGTTTCGATCATACTCAAGCCTAGAGATTGTATTAATATATGATATGAGGGAATCAGAACCAAATCAGCTAATGTCAAAAATGGTCCCTCTGCAAATTGGTGGCTTAAATCCAGGTCTTCAATCTTGATAGAACAATCTATTTCAAGCTCTTTCTTAATTTTCGATTTCCATTTTCTACTTTTAGCAACTCTTGTTGACAGCGATGTTTCATTAACTTTTACTTCTTCTTCGCTTTTATTAAAATGTAAACCATCTTTCTTTAAATCCCGAGCAACCTTATACACATTGTGGATCCTAACAGGCTTATGGAGATGATTTTCAAAGCGTACCAAGTTATCAGGAATTGCTGTGAGATCTTGAGCTTTTAAAACCTCATTGACTGTCTTTATAATGTCTACTTCACAGAATTTCGTCCATATTGACACTTCATTAGGTGCCTGGAGGCAGCTTTTGCGGAAACCAAGTAGGCCGTCCTCGTGTTCTTGTGGCGATTGCAGATGAGACGGATATTTACAGATATGTCGAGCCACAGCACACAAGCCTGTCACGACTGTATCTTCATGAATAACTACAGGAAATACACACGACGACGCTTGCCACGGCAAATGCGTCTCGTCAACAAAGCTCAGTACTTCACTAGTATTCAAATTTATTGTGACTTGTTTATCGCTTGTATTATACAAGAATACAAATTTCAAGTTAACCTCTTTAGGAGCACAATATTTATAAACACAATATATTATAAGGGACTCAATTGAAACTTCTATTTTTGATGATGACTGATAATCTTCAAACGTTGAAAACGCTTGTAAGTATATTACATTAGCCATATTTTTAATAAAATGTAAATAAAATTAAGCTTATTTGAAACTGCTTTTTTGTCATAATCTTCGTTACCTACTACCTAATGTACTAATTTCATCAATTTGTCAGTACTAAAGCTGTAGTAAACCGTAAGTATTCGTATTCGGTACTGTGTACGTGTAACGGGTGCGCTATCACGTACAGAGTAACAATGTTACTCACGAACACATTTTTCGTATTTACGTAGTTTTGTAGTTTGTACTTTCATAGGTTGTTCAGAAAGGTTGCAACTCTAAGTTAAATTTCATTATAAGGAAAAAAAACTATATTGTGTATTTTAGTTTTGTTTTCATTCTAAGCAAAACTATTTTAATGTTGATTTCTCGTTAGAAGATTCTTTTAATTTCATTCCCAATTAATCATTTTGAATATCTACTTGTTGATGTTATTGTGATATTATATATTCTTAGAGTTAACATTTCGAAGTAATAAATCCATTGCAAAATAAAAACTACTTGTATGTCTAATTATGAAATACTGAAGTTTACTTATTAAATCAAAATTTAGAAAATATGCGCCTTACGCAGCTGGGTATGTAGGTAAGACTTATATTATTTTTATAGAAATACGAAAAATACGATACCGCGATATCATGTTGTACCTCCAGGCAATACGAGAATTCGACTAGAGGATTGTTCTATGCTGTTATGAAGTATCAAAAGTAACGAGTAATGTAACGATACGATAGTAACAAGTACAAATTGTGATAGCAACGAATACATACGGGTACGTTTTTTTCGTTACTTTTCACCTACTGACTATCATATCATACATATATGATGTATTTAACGTTGTTTACCACAGATTACTATATTAATAGAAAGCTGTCTCTACCAAATTATGAGCAATGGAGGTGCTAGTTTACTAAGTTATTGGGATTGCTATATCTATGGTTTTTGTCATATTTTTCTCAAAAGTGGTGCATTTCACATTCAATGACATTTCATATAATATGTTTGAGTCAAACTCAAAATTGTCAAGTCAAGTCAATGTCAAAAGCGGAACAAGTAAAAAGGTTATTTACAATTAAAATAAATGTTTGAAATCTTTGGTAACTTATTGAGTTAAATTCCCTGAAATTACTATCTGAAAAAATTGTAGAATATAAATGCATTTACTGTTCCAGCTCTACAAATCAACAATTTCTTTGTAACATAAAGTTACAAAAAATACGAAAATGCTGGAAGTTATAAATGGGTATCTGTTAGTTTATCTTACCGTATTATGTGCTGTGAACGTTTCAGTGCCAAGCTTAGTAAAACCAGTAAGTCTTACTTCAGTGAAAAATAGAGAATGTTGAAAAATGACACATTTATTAACTTTGAAATTATTAGATTGCAGCTTGCTTTGCTAGACCGTCCAATGAGGAAAGATCACTTTGGGCTGAAATGCGGAAGCTTAAAAAGAAGCAGAAAGCAATTTCGATGAAGGACGAGTTTGCTGCATACTCCAAATTACAGCGAAGAATCAATAAACTTGAGGCTGAATTGAAAGATAATTCTCAAAGTCGGATGGGAAAAAGTATTGCTATCAAAGGAACTGTGCATTTAGGACTGCAAGTTTTATGTATAATAGTTATGTTTTGTTCCATTGTATGGTATAGATATGAGCCTATTGTAAAATTAAAGGGTAATTTGTTTCCTTTGACAAAATTCCTCACATACCCGAGTAGTATACCCAATGCTATATCCACTCATGTTTGGGTGTTAATTACTAATGTGTCATTTAGGTGCCTAATAAAACCTTTTTTGTCATAATAAATGAGAGTCAATAGCATTTATTCTTAATATTTAATTTTATAAAGTATTTATTTTGTAAATTAAAAATGTATGGAATTTCTGCAAGTATGATGGTCTGACTTCATTACTCTCAGACAATAGAAATAGTCATTAAAAATTGATTTGATTTAATTATTTCGAATGTAACAAAAATCATGATGAAGTATCAAATATTTTATGTCATATCTATTTCTCAACAGATAGGTGGACATTACATCTGTGTATTTGTGGATGCTACGCTGATGTTAAAAAACACAATATTTGTGTGAATTGCAGGCGCATCTCCAATCTAGACAAAATAGCTCCAACTTAGTGCCGCATCCTGCAATAGTGAATGGATGTAATAGAAGAGCACCACAGTCAGTGTAAACTGATAATTAACTTTTGTATGTAATCAATTGTCTTTATTTTAATATATGGTAAAAAAGTTCCACCAAAAATTATTTCGGTCATTTATAAATTAACTTACGACAACATTTGGTATTGTACAAATAAGAATATGAACATGACTGATTTCAATGAAATCACAACTTTAGTTTGGAGCATGCCTGCTCTATTCAATAACAAATGCATTTAATAATTTGTTCTACTTTTGTATTGTTATAGTCAGTGTGTATTGTTTGAAGTAAAATAAAAAACTATGTATTTTTTCAAATTTTTATTTATTTAACAAAAGTATCTTATACTCAGTCTGACACATGTTTTTAAATCTGTTCTTTACAAATTCTTCACATTGAACAATAACCCATCATTGTTCCTGCCATAAAATAATTTCTATGCCAACATAAAATATCAAATGAAGCAACATTACCAAATTTAGAAAATTTTACCTGCTATAAAATAGAAATCGAACAAATTAAGTGTGCATCTCGACTAATTATCAGAGAAACATTTATTTAAAAAGAAATATGTATAAAATTTATAAGGAGTAAAACCTAATAATGTGCGTAATAAAACTAATATTTACAAGCTCTATATCACAGCTCACAACTTACTATATCTGTGCTAAGGGACTGTCAAAGTTGTGGAAATTTATATATAAAAATGACTTGATACACAAATCAGTTTTATGATATCTTACATGCTAACCTTGCGAAAAAGGTATAGTTAAAAACGGTAGTTTCACTACGTTGCAAGCAACTTAAGATATGCAGGCACTTAATCTTACTAATATGTATTACCCCATTACAAGAATTTCTACGGGCATTATTATTATTATTCATGACTTGCCAACGTGCACGCAACGAGTCTTCCACCAGTGAACAACGGATTTGATCGATGCACACATATTTTGTATATAATACCCTCTCATGTAGTAAGGCAATTTTCATCAATCATCAATCAAAAAATCATACAAGCAATTTTTGCAATCTTTTCGCAGCGTCACAAAACCTCACTAAGCAATGGGAAAGACTTCAAGAAAATAATATTAGAAATTAGAGGGGTAATTTCACTTAATTTCAGAGAGTAAACATGACAACCGAATAGGCCCTACCCAGCACTTATGAGATAAAGCTGTAGAGCAAGAAAGTTGTTTTTTTGGTTCAATACAACACTTGAATACTCCCAACACGAAGTTGTTATATTTAACATTTAAGATAGTGGTGATATCACGATATTGTGTAGTTTATGGCTACGGTCCCTCGTATGATTAGGGTTCCCATTACTACCAAAAATCTGTATGACTGGGGTTCCCGTTACTACGCTCATTGCCTTGTTGGACACCAAAAGTGTATACTTTTGGTAGATCAGTAGAGTAGATTTGGTTGGTATCCTTGTTGTCTAACAAGGATACCGCGAACACGCAATGAAATCGTTGCGAGCACGCCGACGACCCGCCCCGTTGCGGACACGCTCGAAAATCGCGACTGTGATAACGCTTCAACAACCAACATAAATATACAAAGATCATCTACAATATATATATAATTTTCAGTTTAATTTATAATTATTTATTTGGAAACAACACCTTGTATATGATCACCTATATTTGCTTGCATCTGGCTATTTGATATGACTTGTATTGGGATTATTTTGAAAAAACTTAGACGAAAATTTCCCATACAATATGTCTACATATTGCTTACAATAATTTTGCTGTTCAGTTAAGTGAATCTTATTATGTTTTCTATATAATTTGTGCATGACATTTAACCAGTTGAACAGATTAGGAGACTAGAAAAATGTTGACTACTTTACTATTTGGAATCAATACGCATTTCCCTACGACATTATAGGCATTTTATGTAATTGGTACAAGAATCAATATTGAATTCCATGAGTAAAAAAGTAATAATATTTCCTCATTATGTTAACATTGATAGCAATATATTAAAGGAACATTTGTAATTTCAATAGATAAATAGCACACATCTTTGAGTAATACTTTCGAGTGAATAAGTCACTCTAAAGACCAGAACAATCCCTTCTCTTAAGAGTTGATAATTTAGTTGAATATAATAATGGTCATTGAATAAATGGTAGAAGGGAGTGGACGTCGATTAAGCAATTTTTACATCTTACTTTCATCAAGACTATCCTAATCAAGACTATCATAATTGCAAAAAACGTCGTTTTTGATTGATAAAAGAAACAAAACTAAGAATTGTCTACATAAGTAACATAACCAGACGTCTTAAATTATTGAAAATTACATTGTAAGATGAGAAACACTATTTAAGTATATAATAAATCATCTCTATGTTGCAGATATGAAACACATAAGCACCTAAAATTACAAAACTATAGAACATTAGTTATTCAACTGGCTTTCAAAACAGTGGCACAACTTTTAATGGACAACACTTAATCCTATACGTATCTACAATAATTAACAAACAAATAATCATCAAGTTTATTCGCATGATCACCGGATCATTGAGACTAAGATGAATCCACAATATGTAATTAGAGACAAGTCAGAAAATAGATCTACTTAGGACTTACACAAAGTCTACTCTTTGTGCATAAATAAAGAGTCACAAGATACATAACTTCTGTTATAACTTTTCTTGTATTTACTTGTACTGTCATTTCATACAATTTAATTGTGAGGATCTAGTTGATGAAAATTGGTAGTGAACCGGAGACTATAACGGCTATGATTTGGTGAGCTATCTGCTAATCTTTGTCCTCAATATTTAGAAGTTGACGTGTGAGGATCTAAAGAAGTTTATGGTACCTATTTTGGAAACCAAGTTTTAGCGACCTCTAAGAGCTAAAATCATAGTCATTAGATTATTAAGTCCTCAAAATTTAGCATTTGACCAGTCTTCTCCTTAAAGCTCTTGAATCTGCTCACCGTAAGACTTAACTTAAGATCAATGGACACCGAACATCCAACTGAGTATAACAAGGCTTTACAGTATTCCCTGTGGCATGGATGCCACGGATATACACAAACACCCAGACCCAGAACAGAAATCTAATTCAGAGATGTCTGTCTGGCCGGGAATCGCACCCGACACCGCGTCACCGTGTCGATGACAGCTGTGACGGGCCAATCGACTGGGTCATAGACAATAGAGAACTCGATCATAGACAACAATTAAGCAACGTTCACAATTACAGGGTCTGGGAAACTACATGATTTTCAAGTCTCTAGTGGGAGGCGGCTAGGTGTTCTCGTAGAAGGAACTGTTGAAGTGTGTGGTCAGCAGGTACACGACCGCCTCGTACGTGGACATCATGATCGCCGTGTTCGGTATTTGCCGCACCAGCTGCGTGCCGAGGCCCCTGAGAAAGAAAGTTTAAAATTTGAAGATTCTTAAAGAAATCATCATAAACCCGTTGAGGTCTACTTTTTAATCACGAGATGTTTTATCACTGGGTCTTG
>DWON01003557.1:0-17829 GCA_018251015.1 Phocides pigmalion okeechobee | reverse complement strand
GTCCATGGGCTGCAGTGACCACTTAACATCAGGTGGCCTGCATGCCCGTTTCTTACTCTATCACAATAAAAAAAAAAGATACGTACCCAATAGTGGGACAAGAATGAGTCGATAAATCGAAGCTAAAATATGCACAGGTGATACGTATAGGACAGTAATGAGTCGTCAAGCAAACCTAACATATGCACAAAAAAATAATCTGCGACGCACACCTTGGTACCAAAATCTCAAGTAGAGACATGACACGAAGGTTAAACTTAGAACTTGGATCGATGAGAACTATATTTTATATTACTATATTATGCCCGAAGACGAAAATTTCGAAATTACAAATAGATTCTGGAATAAAAAGGTGCTCGTATTTAACTTATAACATTACAGTAAAACATACACATTTTTACATACATCACATCTTGCAGATATATCGTATGTAAAAATTTTGCAAACAAATTATACTTACATTGATGCAAAAAGTAAACTGTATTATGAATGCATTATATTTTCCTATCTTAAGCAGGACGTGTATGGAATTAAAGAATTTGTCTTAAACTAAAAGAATATTTAGCATTAAACTGGCTTAAATACATTCAATTGTAGATAATGAATATAAATAAGTAAGAAAAAATATAATTTAACGACAGCTCAAATGATTTCGGTTTTTTATTGTGTTCTTGACAGTCAGAGGAAAGTTTGTGAGAAGAGTCTTTTTCAGATGATTTACTAAAAATGCCAGATATTTTAATGCTACTTTTGTAGTAAAATGTGATGTCCAGTTTGATATTTCCGCTACCAAATGTTTTCATGACAATAATATGTTAATATACTTCGCTAAGCGCACTTCATATTTTCTCCATAAATTAAATTGCATCCATGCAAATCCGGGCGGAATTAGTTATATGTAAATGTAAATAACCTGCTTACTGCATATTAACACTGACTGATCATAGTTTTAATTATAACTTACTGACATTTCGCTTCTTTTGAAATCACATAATATATTTATATATTGCATGACTAATAAATATTTAATAGCCTTACTTATTAGGAAATGCCCACATAAGATATAGCGCCGGTGTATGTTTACGCGTAGCTAACCGCATTTAATCGAAACTTTTTGCCTCGGTCGCATTGTCGCACTTTCCGTAATAAACGACATGTAACCACATAAGGTTATGAATAAAAATTTTCATAATTTCCCCAATGAAAAGCAAGTAGAGCTGTATACATTAATACATTACTAACAGTTGGCAAATTGCTGTTTTACAATGCCTACTTATCACTAAGAATATACGTACGTATGTCAAATAACTATGCTCATTATCATAATGAGCCTTCTTTGTGGATAGTGAATACAGCAAATAAGTTTACAATCACCAGATGTTATCCTTTGAACTTATCCAACATCATTATATTAACCTATTATTGACTATATAGTCCTCTCTCAGAAAGAGGAAGGCGAGTGATGGTCCACCACTCTGAGTAAATTAGCAGACTTTGAGCAGCCTGCAGGCTAACTCAAAATTTATTTATCTTCCACCGTCAAAACAAGAAGTGACTAATCTATGTATGTAACCACATGTATGAAAGTACGGAATCTTACTATTGACCTACAACTTCTAATAAGCTTTTCAAGTAAGCGTAGTACAATTTTAGATAAACCTAAATTACTATATTTTCAAAATGTCAGTCTTCCACTTCAGTGTTAGTTCAAAGGCTAATAGTAGTGTAGTTATATAATAATATTCAATTATTTCAAACGATAGGACAATAATACATTCGGTTCAGTATACTCATAACTTTGCTATCTGTAGTTTTATATACCTTTTAAAGATTAATTTTCTGTTATCGTATACACATTTAGTTTTATTGAAGCTCGAAAGAACACACACATGCATAGGACCCATTTACCAGAATGTGATCAAATAATGATAATTTTTATACGAGCAGCATTTTAAAAATAACTCATGTTACATTTCTTACTGTCTTCAAATGTGCAAGAAACGTTGATCTATGATAGAGTCTGTATGCAACATCATTAGCCATTATGTCTTCTTATTAATTTTTAGCTGTTGTTGGTCCATATAAATAAACATAGATAAAAAAAAAAAAATAACATAAAAATAACATATAATATAACAATTAGCAATAGATGTTAAAACTACAGTTTGTCCTGGGATACCTGCGCCGCCATTATAATCCGCCATGAAACAATGCTAGTGTTGTGTTTAAAGATGTGATTATCATTTTAGTCCTCAGAAGAATTCAAGCGTTGTTAAGCCAAATTGTGTCATCTTAGTAGTAACAGTAATTTGGAATCACAACACAGGGTAACAGTAATTTGAGAGTTCACGGAGGATTTTATATAGTAAGCAGTGAACACATAATATTAAGCGGGTTTTAATATCCTTTTCTACTTTTATAATATAAAGAATAACTTCTCACTTTATATAATAATCAATTTTTATTATACTTATAATTATAGTATAGTAAAGTATACTTATAATAAAATATGAACAAAATATTAGCAAAATTTAAATACTTGTAAAATTACATTGTGACGTAAGCATTTCAACTCCAATGTATAGGAATAAACATATATGGTAAAGCAGAAGATTTGTCGTGTCTGTCGCCCTAGATTACCTAACTGCTAAGTGTCAATGTAGACGTCTATATGGCGATGCAACGAAGAGCTTTTTACAAGTTTACGGATCACCCGTCGGTAACGTCTGTGCACTATCTGTCATTTACCAAATTAAATCACATGCAACACAACAAATAGAGGATATTAAAAATAGTAAAATTAAGATCATTTAAAAAAAGACAGTCAGTACTTTGTACACTGTATCTATTGTCGTCTCTTTTTGTGTCTAGTTCTACCTTGGTTATGCCATATTTCATTTACATTTACATTTATTCTTATGCCCAGCAGATTTTTCTATCAGAATACTTTTGTAAACGTCAAAAAACTATCATCGTGTCGAAGGTGTATCGCTTTGGAGATGAGGGGACTAAAGGATCAATAGATATAGAGTATTACAAAAAGACGGACGGTCTTAACAAACATTAAAATACATTTGAACTTGAATTTGCTTGAAGTAGGCGCGTAATTTAAACACACGTAAAGTATAGAAGCCAACAAAAATATCTTAAAATACAGCTGAATGTTTGTTCCGTACTAACCACAGATGAAAGTTTTGGCAAATGTACAAAAGCTTGAGAAATAACTTGGCAAAAGTGTTTTGAGTTCATTTAGACTGTTTGTGTTTTACCAAATTGATCAAAAACGTATACAGTTTTTACCAATAAAATAATAATTATTTCCGCCAATGTTACATAATAATGTTTATATTTATATAATAGATTTATTTACAATGACGCTATTTACATCTCAAATATTATTATTTTAAAGACAGAGAAAATATACTTTCTTCAAATGCCTAAAACATATAAATATCAGAATTTTTGAAATATGCTTCTTTAAGTGTTTTTTGATAGGTGGCAGAACTATAGTCATTTGGGAAGACACCATCATATTCTTCATAATCCGCTGTAAAGCAATTCTTGTTTCATGTTAATGTCATTGTCCTTAGAAGCAGCAACATATCTACGTTCTGTGTCCGTTAACGCTTGAGTTCTGTCCGAGGTTGGATTTTGTTGTCATAGGCTGGTCCGACGAACTCGTGTCATTCCATAACCCTAAACAATAAGTGCCCTGCCTTCTCATTTGCTAGTCTTCTAACATAAAATAAGAATGTCAAGCACGAAGTTTGAAGAAGGGTACGCATGACGTCACACAAAAACGAGAGGTTCAAAGATATATATTACGCTCAGTATTGTATTTCTGTTTAATGTTAAACAAATATTTTATTGCTATATGGACACGGTATAACTATAAATAGGTATATTTTTGTAAACACGTGTAAAATTAGACAATGTAAATTGAATGCCTCACGATTCACGAATGTAACGCACGCTTCTCTTTCACCACTTTGTTGAAAGTTAAACAGATACAATAAACATACTGTTTATTGCTTATGAGTAGGTACTTTAAATTGCATTTTAATAAATGTTGTACGTATATTTATTTCCCCACAGTTTCTCCTTTGTTTAAGAAAATCGAAAAATCTACAAAAAATAAACCTCGTCGGAAAAAATTATCATGAAAGCAGTACCAATTATCTTCTTGAAAACTTCCCTATTTTACAAGCTGAAACCAAGTTAACGTATTCATAAAATTTCATTGTAATCAGTCGATTTAGAAGATTACCTTGTGACTTTTATATACTAACATCGGTTACCTGAAATCGTTCACAGATCCGGTGGCATTCCTGAGAAGTAAAACTGTTTGACTCCTGTGTGAAATGATTTACACCTACGAATTTCTAATAACCTAATATGTTATCAAATTATAATATGTTTAAACCGTGTCAAAATAAATGAATAGAAAATACGCTTGTTACGAACACTATTCAAACATTATTCCGCAATTTCTATTATAAATTCCCTTCAGCTGTGAAGAATAACAAACTATTTTCATACTCCACAACTTCACACTAATCTGATGTCTGCTTTGTTACTTAAGAGTGATATAAAAGTCGCTGTATCATAATTTTGTCCTAAAAATCAAGTAACAGCTCAAATCTTTTTAATATCAATATAAAAGAAAACTTTTCCTATTAGCTTTCAAACTATACTAAATACAGTAATGTTAAATAACATGAGCTAACCCCAAATCTCCGTTATCCCTAAGCGGCTTATAATACAACAACCGCTGCATTACGGGTTAAAGAGCCGAACCAACGACGTGGCTAATTAGCGATTTGCATATAGTCCATGCTCTATTAGCCATTCCACTCGCCCCTTCCTACTCTAAACTCACACCCCACAAAACATAATAGTAACCCCGAGACTAATAATCGCTGATTGATGACAAGTGTTTACTTTATATAGTGTCTGCTAACAGCCGAAGTGGTAAAATTCCGGCCATTCACAAGATCGGTCCGAGATTCGAATCCCTGGGATGCACCTCTGATAATTCAGACACGAACATATGCTATAACGACGAAGAAAAATCATCAAAAGAAACCTACTGGCCTCAAAATTTTCCATAAAGTTGTCACATAATGTATAATTGACGCTCTTTTTAACAATTGACGATAATTTCTTTACATTTGCTATTTAAAAATATTTTTTCATAGTAATATAACCTTATTAATATATGTAAATTACACAGTGACAACAAAACATGTTATTGAGATTAAAATATATATCAACTTAACAATTTATCACTTTTTTACATGTATATTTAAAGACCAAGGACAGCTATATTCTCCGTTCTGCCCTCTTATAAAGCAAAATTGTCCTAGTAATTAATAAACTTAACAGGATCTTGTACTTGCACCTTATTAATTAACATAAATTATAGATTGTCTAGCATGTTCGTAAAAAATATGTAATAGTCTCTTCTGTACAAACAAGTTCGAATTACGTTTTCGAAGAATCGTTATTCTCAAACGTTTCATAACTTTATCCTAACCTAAAGATGACATGTACTTTGTATAGCACGCTATAATATTTTACTATATTTCCCTGTACAACCATGTTTCATGTATAAAAATCCCATTTATAGTTTCACTTCTAAGACTGATTTCAGGCTGAGGTGTCAGCATTGGTACGTATACGGTTTATAACTTGTCAATGGCCAATAAGCCTCTCTACACGTCACGCTTATACCAAACCGGCCCCTCGCCTCCTCTACAACAGACTAAGTAATGACCGTTGCCTCACTGAAGTGTATACAGGATTTACTGTAAGCCTTTAATGTACAGCTCAATCTTAGTGTAAACCTAGTTCAGTGTCTAGTAAGGAACAATTGTTGTATATAAAATTACAATGTATTATGTTTTACTGCTCAATGGTGGAGATTCATCCATTAAGACCTAATTATGTTTATCCTCACAAACAATACCTAGTCTCTATATGAAATATATATTAAAACGTATTAGACATAAAAACCACAGTATATTGACTTCAACGGGAGTGGCGGACGGCTGACCTCTGATAAAAACAAAGATATTTTTGTAATCTATCTGGGCGTAAGGCTACAACCCTTTATAACCCCTTTAAGGGATGAATATAGAAAAACGCAGTTGTAGTAACTTTAATTTATAAATAAAAACCTAAATGTAATTTTTCAAGAAAAAAATCATCTAATACTTAAAACCATGGAACAAATATTCCATACTTATTTCTTAATGGTAACTAACATTATAACTGGACATTATAGTGTAGAATCAGTAAGTGCGGATTGATATTTATATTAATTAAACGGACACGAATAAAGAGAGTAATTCCCCTCTCCCCCGCCTCCGACCTGTTAAAGACCAGGGTAACATAGAATAAACGATAGAGCCAAAACCACCGATTTTACGAGCGTTAGCTACTTCTAACGACATTCGTCTCCCATTAAGTAGGTAAATAGGATGGATAATACTAGAGCTGCAGTTTGTGGATTTAACTTTAGGTATTAGTTACATAATTAATAGCCGCTTTCGGCAATGTCCTACCATTATTTAGAATTTGTGTTCGCTACACAGTCGTTTCGTACAGAAACTTTACGTAATAGTTTTATTTAAGAACATCCAAAAGTAATATATTTTATTAGCAGCGCATTGTGTATTTATAGTAGATAAAGAAATTATAAAACGGACCTTTATGCTTCATACCGTTCATAAAACCGTATATAAAAATATTTATTCGGATCACAGCGCGATTTTAATCCTTTTACATCTTTTATCATATATATTTGGGACTATTATAGCAATAATTTTCCTTTTAAAAAATAGACATATTTTGGCGTCATATACGTATGTACCAATTTCATTTTTTCCAGAATTTATAGTAATGTAACTATTTGAAAATGAAATCCTTCGCAATACATTAGACAGAGACTTCATGTCTAAAAAAACCGTTGCATGTGGACAAAGGGACCCCACCAGTCCATCCCGCTGCGACACACCGAGAACAAGCACACGAGACATCCTAATTTATTTCTCTATAAACCTCTTACACTAAAGAAAACGTTAAATTCTATCATGGTATATATGATTTTAAACCATGATAGTTGATATGGAACCCAAAAAATAAAAGTAAATTAAACGTAGGGTTGATCGATTAACCTACCATTAAAATCTGTCAACGATTTCCCCCTCCCCCGCAGTTTCACCAATGACAATCGTATCTAAATGTGGAATTACAGACAGAAAATGGATAAGTCTAAGAAATGTAAGTTTTCTGACGCTGCTTCTCTTCACTGTTAAAATTTACATTACCCCTCATATTGTTTTTTTATTCATCGTCGAAACTGATGATAACTAATTGTAATGCACACATATTCTCGATAAACCAGACATTCGTGCCAGAGTATATAATATCTAACCACTATTCTAAGTAAAATCATCCAAATTTAATGTCACATCGCCGCTCAGTATAGCACAAGGCGGTTCGTCGTCGGAAGTTTGGTAACGGTGTAAAAGCGCGACGTGCTGAGGTGCTCAGTGGCGCCATCTAGACGTCTACATTGGCGCCACGCTCCTCCGCGCAAATTAATCTCGACGAACGCTGGAAGTTATTTTCTTCAGACCCAATGAAATGTTTTGATGCATCCATTTTTCTACTTCAATCTAGTAATATAATTCAAACATCATCAGGATTACGTTACAACAATATATTGTTTCTTGGATGGTAACTCACATGAAACACAAAGTTACGTAATGCAGTTTTTATGTTACACGTGTTTTCAATAAAACTTTATGTTCACGCCTCTATTCTATTGAACTATAACTCTAAAAATATATAGGCGATTCTTATGGAAACGTGCGTAACAGACATGACATCATTTTCTTCGCTAATTGTTGTCATTCCATGCAGGATGTAAATGCATCCGTTCGCGACAAGAAAATATTATTACTAATGGGAACTCCCCTTAGGTTCTTAATAACATACTTAACGAACAACTTCAAGTAATCAATCTTAATTAAAAATAATGTGTTTTTAATTCTCAGGTAAATTCAACACGAATATTAATCTTGGTTATCTATTCCATTATTTATGATGTTATTGTTACAGATAGCCATGTATTTTATGCATTTATACGATATTTCGAATACATAAGCCTTTTTCACTTCTACCTAGAAATGTTTTGCGATGCAAACATAATTGAAGGCCAATTCAAACGTATAAGAATTTATTAGTTTCCAGTAGAAGGTATAAATTGATGATTTTAGAAATTTAAACTGCGGTAATCATGACGCTACGATGCTAACATGTCGCAAATAAAGTTACACAGAGACATACGGGGCGCGGTCGATTCTTTAGCAGATAACCGCTTAAGATATATTTGAGGATACTGGCAAATCTATCAGTCTTCGTTGATACTAATGAAATTGAAACCTTTTATGCCTTAATCTGTAGCTTAGAAGAGTCTGCTGTATGCTGTCCACTTGAGGCCAACTACTACTTATGAACATATACAACGAACCCCAAATAGAATTGAACCTTAAAATTCCTCTCTGAAGTCAACTACAAATGCATTGAGGGCTAAGTTAAAACGCTTATTTAAGAGTAAATCAAATGGCCACGCCCCTCATACCAAAACAAACTATTATTAAACTTTAAATAGAAATGAAAAATTACATACTTACATAATTTGAATTTCAATTTATCGTCTGTCTATTCCATCAACTTACTCGCACTTACCATATAAGGGAAAACGAAAAGCATTTACTGAGTAAAATCCCCTTCTTGCTGTAATCACCCTCCCCTGCAGCGGGACTGACGTTGATTGATGCAGGTGCAGCAAGAACTGCCTTCTCGTCAGCCCAACTATCTAGATAAGTACTTACATAAAGTAGGTTAAACTGAAATTTTCTTGAACGCATTTTTTTATTTTAGAAAAGTTATTCCTCTAATATAAAATAAAATTAATATATTTAAACAGTCGTACTAGGCACCTGATAATGGGCCACTACCGCTATTAACATTCATATCCAAGCAGAACTGAAATCTTGTCTAAAGTAGTACGTTCTTTAAGACTAAAATGATCACCTCATTTCTAAGTTATTTTCTATTCATATGTAATATAAGTCTAGTTGGTAATCTACAATACTATGTATAACACAAGACAGAAACAGTGACTACTAAAGAAATATCTAATTTCGAGAAATTGGATAAAAGTGCCTTCACTTTTTCATCACATAAAAATACATTTCTATTATTAGTTAAGCCTAGTGGTAAGATTCTGGACATTTGCGAGGATATCTGGGCTTCGATATGCAGTGCGTATCTTGATTTTTATAACCATGCAATAAAATATGCTATAGTGAAGAAAAACGCCGGGAAATAACTAGATGTCTGACAACTACATAAAATTCTCAAACGTATGTGAAGTCGACCAATCCACACTTAGACAGCGTGGTGGACTTTGGCTTCACCCTTCACACATTGAGAAGAGAACAATACTCAGAAATGGGATACTAATGGATCAATAATACGTGTTGTAATCAATTATAAGTTTATACCTTAATAGTAGGTAGAATAACTACCTATATTTATTTATGTCTACTATATCAACCTACTATCTACTGATAAGTCCTAGGTAAACCGTAACCTGTACGGCGTATCAAAATATTTGTAATGAACGACCACCTCGCTAAAGGAATTACTCGCCAAACCCTGTACTCTGAGAAAACCGCGACAAGAAATGTACACAGCTTCCTGCACCCGAGCTTATCGCATCTATCAACGTCCGAAGGCTTTTACAGAAGGCTTTGTTCGCCCCCACCCTTGCGGTAACTCCCCCTGTCCTGCTGCACTGGCGTTGATTGATGCAGGTGCAGCAAGAACTGCCTTCATACTCATCGTTAGTATTCTTATGGTGCATCGCCACGATTTTCGATTTTACATTCATTCAAGCGTTATATGTTATGTATATACACGTTTGTTATTCGTAAGTTATGTGAAGGGTTAATGTAAAGATTATTAATCAAACCTTCACGTAAACCTCTTTTACTAATAAAAAGAGTTCTACACTTGAGTAGTTAAAAGCTATTTTATCTTTCTCAACATTCATCAAAGTTACAAATGGCAAAAATGATAAAAACTGTATATAAGTATTCAATTGCTTATTTCTATAACTACTAAGACAGTTAAGGTTTAACATGTTCAGCTTTTGGTTTAATACCAAAAAAATAAAAATATAAGAAATGGCTTAATAAGTCGTGTTTATACATACATTATTTAGTTATGATCAAGTAATCATTTTATCGATACAGAGACCAAATCCTCAATTTTTTGCCTTTTTTGTGTACTTTTATACATATTTGCGATCGCAAGACGCAAAAACAACTAGACGGTTGTTAATTTAAATTATTTTATTTTGCAGCCTATATATACCTTCGTAAGAAATTGCAATGTTTTCCTTCTCTTATAACGTTTGTCACTTTTAAAATTCACTTTGATGAAGTCGTGAGTACAGAAAATTCTTACAATGATTGATTTTTAAGAGATATTCCCGAAAGTTTTTACATAACGTACAACAAATATGCATGCAAAACATACCATATACTTAACTTATCAATTGCGGATTTATTTATAAGTACATTAGATCTTATTTAAAATGAAAATTTCGAAATTACTGCAGAAAATATATCATAATAATAATAAGTTACTAACAATAAAATTTATATTAAAATATTACCACTTACGTGTAAATAATATAAAAGACAATTTAAACTTACCGTCGTAAAGTATCATAAATAAAGTTAGTTTCGACTAAATCCACGTACAAAATACTTTTATAAATTTACAATTTCTAAATTATTAAAAGTCTACAAACCTGCACTGAAAACAATTTTATTAGATAGAGCTAACGACTTACATTCCATTTTGGCTTCATTAATAAATTCGCTTTACTAAGCTCACCCTTTTAAGCGTCTGTACATAAAGGCACGACCAGCCGGACACCCCCGTGAGAAATCGTTTTAATACTCAAAATCCGCTTGCAGTTTCAGCGTTTAATGAATTACGTTGGGTGCAGCCTCCGGCGCAAGACGTGCATCGATCAACGTCGAGACCCCCCGACCCCCCAGCCCACCCGACCCTGGGGGATAGGCGCAGGGTGGTTACGTCCCCACACTGCCCAAATAAAATATTCGCACAATGTCTGTGCTCACTTGCTCAGATATGACAGCTGAAACTTTAAAAGGAATACGAAGACGCCACTGCTCCTTTGTTTGCAATATTACCTGAAAATTAATTTCGTATCAACGGTGTGTTTTAGTAACAGTGTGCTATTTCAATTATTTTATCTCTCGTATGCTTACCACGTATTTAATAAATACTTGGTCGTTAAAAATCACAATATATTAACGTTAAAGACGTAGATTTATAATAATTTCCAAATATATTAACCTTATCAGCAGTAAACATAGCAGAATTTCCTTACTGAGTTGAAAATTCGTATAGCTTATTTAATTTAAGTAAAATAATGAATTAAACGATCATAATTTTAGAAAGCTGAAATAGGACCTATAATATTCATTAGACTCAGTAAAGTAAATAATAACTTTACGATTTGCGAATAACCGAAACAGAAATTAGTCACATGACTTGTACGTTTCCTCACGATTTAAAACGACACATCCACACAAAAATACACGTTTCTTTTCAATGCAATTTTCTTATCCAGTTTTATGGGTTGGCGCATAAGATAAAAAGAGTAACTGCAAATTCACCTGCGTTCTTGTGCAGGTGAGCTTTGCCTCTGGGGCTGTGTTCAGATACGGTTACGTGACGGTTCTGAATTATAAGAAAATGCATTTACCGCGCCGCGCCGCAGACCGGTGTATTTTCGTGAACCTAGGCGAGTGTGCAATATGGATTAGGTAGTTCCGAACTCGTGTTGTGACCTGTTTTGTTTTAAGCTCCCTTTAAAAGTTTAGAAAGGTAACATCTAGCGTTTTATGTGTCATGTCTGTACATGATAATACTATGGGACTTCACTTACACAATGTTTACGGAGTATTACGTAAGTTAGTAAATTTTATCACGTGCTGCGTAAGGTTCTTAGCAAATTTGTAAGTTTATAAGATAAACCTTTTTTTAATAATGCTTTCTTCAGTGATTGTTTCGCATTATGCGTCTTTGTTTCAATAATAACGAAGGATAACAAAAATATTTAATTACAACCTTGATTTAGGGCACTTTGAGCCATGGGAACAAATCAATGTCCATCTATCGTATAGAAAAAATATTTTTACACGCAAATATTGAGTCATAATAAATTAAGGGAATGATTAAATAAATTTACACCCATTTTTTACACCCATAAATTTATCAAAACAAAACACATAATTAAAAAAAAGTTGAACAAAAACGTGGCACAATACCGCGTGGGCACAGACTCCGATTAGATTATTAAAGTTAGGCTTGTATTATAATTACAAATGAAAATATAAATAAACAAACTAAAACATGATTTGAATGAATATTTAAACATTCAAGTATGTTTTTGGAACCATGCCGCATGGGCACGGACTCCCTTTAGATTGTTTAGGTTAGGTTTTTATTTAAATTAGTTTTAAGATTTTCATCATTGTATATATGACAAAAAAGTATATATCTTTATGCTTATTATTGTACAAAATGAAATGGATAAAGTAATCTATATTATTACAAGAAATAAATATTCTTTCTTTTATTGAATTTCAAAACTTTACCACAAAATTTAATCTCAGATGTAATCTGAAATTCATTTTCAGCAAATTTCGAGGCATTTTTGGGAATTCCATACTAAGAATAATAACAAAATACAATATACTATCTTAACAAACATGTTTCGACCTCTGCTATTTCACCGCTTAAAATTTTGACGATATAATATTTAAACGAAAAAATTCAATTTACTTTCAAAATAATTATTTAGTAATTAAGTAAATTACCCTAAAATCATCCCTAAAATTTAATAAACTGACATGCTTTTAGAAACTAATATTCTAATAAATGTTACTCACTAAAAGTAAAGAATCATTTGGTAATGCCGAATTTAAGATAATAAATCCACACAAAGAATACTCAGAAAATTTTAAATTTGCCACAAAATTAGGCAACTGCCACTGCGTACAACGTACAGCTCGCTCGCGTCCCAGCTTATCGCATCTATCAACGTCCACAGGCTTTTACAGAAGGCTTTGTTCGCCTCCCACCCTCACTAGTTACATTCTACCTTCACTAGTGACACTTTCTTTGTTAGCTCATCACCAAAAGCATACTCTTCTCTCAGTCTTAAGGTTAAGGACTAATTCTTGGTCTTAAGGTTTATTTTTAATTTGTACTTTAAAATTATTTATCACTCATACATTCGGGAAAAAGCGCAAATATTTGCTTTCTAGTTCAATATTCCGTATATACAAGCATTTATTCGATTTCAATTTCCAATCCATTTATTAATTAATAATGACATAATTTCACAATTATCGCTAACATGTCGTCAGTTTCAAAGATATACATGATTTAAAAAGACTAAAATACAATAAGAAAAGATAATAAAAAAGAAAGTATACGTATATGGAAGTCAAACAAATTATTAAACGTAAAACGACGCATGAATATTAAGGTAAACAAAATTGAGAACTAAGATAAAACTGCAAGAAACTAATAAGAAATGTTCAAAGTTTCCACAAAATGTCGTGGAAACTGCGGCAAGCGACGCAAGCAGCTAACTTGCATCCGAGCTTATCGCATCCATCAACGTCCGGAGGCTTTCACGGAAGGCTTTGTTCGCACCACCCCCGCAGACGTTACAAACAACCTTGGCTAGCACCCAGGCGTCTATTGGTTTAACCTTCGAAAACAGAATGAACGATTCAAATTATTTTTATCGATTCAAGTAACTAAGTATTATAAGCGTGCATACATCCGCGGCTTGAGAACCGATCGACAATGTTAAACGTCGGGCGCGGCCGAGAGTTGAATGGTAACCGGTAGTGGCTAAATTTCATGCTTCGTGCTTCAGAAGGCTTTCGGTTCTGATTTTATTAACAATCGACGAAAGTTATTAGACCTTATTGAAGGCCCTGTGAGTATTTTTGAAGATACCAAATAAACGGGGTTATGTAATATAAACAACGAGCAATATGATGGACTATGCCTACTTGTTATAAACGCCTAGTAGCTCAATATTAGAGAAAATGTTCACAGCCAACTATCAAATCTTCTTATACAACATTATTATATAACACATACATATATTATATTTATACATATATTATAAAACAGTTTAAAGAAACAACAACAAGAAAAACTATTTTGCATTTATGCATACAGTGTATGTGACGAAATAGTATTGATTTAAAAAACTCTATGTAATAAATTATTCTGAAAATTATATTTACTCCGTTTCCATCTGTAGGACTGTACGTTATCTATACAAACACGACGTTAAAGAGAGGTCTATTCAATTAAACACTCAAAGACGTAAAAGCTTAAAAACTCTCCCCTCGGATAATAATTATAGCCTTGTATAATTAATTGGAAATGGACAGAACCTACTAACATTATCATACATAAAAGGATAAAGGGAAATGAAAGGTGGGGAATATTATTTTTTACTCATTTGAAATTGTTTGATGAGTTTATTACTATGAATAAATTTCTTCATAAAAAAAATATTATATTTTAATCTTTACTATGTTCCGTTTGTAAAGAAATGCTGGTATTGTTTTTAAGAGATTCTTAAAAGTTATTCTCTATGCATTTTAATAATAACACTCATCATATCCTTTAATTTGCAAACTAAATTTGAACACTGACATTTACACATCTACTTTATTTGAAACTCATTATAATTTTTTGCAGCGCGGCTGCATCTGGAGTGCGCATCGATCAACGTCGAGTGCGGCCGATACTGAACCAGCGATTTTATTTCGCTTATATATACCGTATTAACATGTGTATCTATATGTTGTACATAAAGATGTATGAGTAAATAGGAACAGAGTGTAAACATTTATGGAAAATAACCTTTACTCGACTTTTACTCTATACTGGCCCGTAATAATATTGCGCAGTCGACATGCTCAGGAACTACAATAAATTTTTGACCGTTATTAAGTCTAACGACCATTTAAATATTTACTCAATAATGTCATAAAAATGCCTTTATATATTGGTGCAATCAGATTAGTTTATTAGAATTGATAGACATACTATACATGGAAATTTTATACGACACAACATGTTGTCTAATTTCGTAAGGTGGTTGCAACATTAATGCGCATCGGTCAATGTCCAATGCGGCCGATACTGAACTTAATCGTAAATAGCTTCGACAAATACTCTGTGTGTACAATTTATAACTATAGAAACTTTATTGTAACATGAAAATAGTATTAAGATGGAATTTCTGTATAAAAGCGGAAACTGATTAATGTCGAGAGTAACCGATATTGACCAACCGATTGCAACTGCATCTATTAGTTCATATTTCGATTTATAGTTCATAAATTGAAATATACTATTTTTTACTATGTTGTTTAATACATTATTTTTTCTATATTAATATTTTACAAAACTGCATGTAGGTCAATCGGCTGTCTTCGAAGCGTGCATCGATCTACGTAGAGCCCGCCCGATACTGAGCGACCGTACTAACTACAAATCAATAATGTTATATGTATTTCTTGTAAAAGAAGTGGGAAAATCCTGTTAAAGCTTTGTGGTCGCTGTTATCCTTGATTAACTGTAACAAACACAACCGAAGTTCTACCTGAATTCGAATACAGATGTGTTGCTCTCCCGGAGGATTAAGTTACAATGCCACTTTCCTGAGTCTGCCCCACCGCACCCTTCAGACCTCTGTATAACAATGCTACACTAATGTGTAATCCTAATGTTGTAATACAACGCATTGAGCCACAAGATGGCGTGTAATTTATTAATAGAGTTTTATTTGACTAATACGTTAGTCACTATGCAATGACAAAATTGATCCTATACATTCCCTTAAAATATGATTTATGTTAATATTACACTTCAATTGGTGTATAATTTTAAATAATACTTTTACTCACTACAAGTGATTTTTAAAATAATACCGCATAGTATTATTAATTAAAAAAGCAAAAAGGCACTTTCATTGTCTTTGTTAATCGTCGAAGTCATCTTTTTGTCACAGTCACAGTATAAAAAAACGAGCAGGTCGTCGGTCCGATATCTTATAGATCTCAGAAAGTGCAATAAACCTCAAAGTTCAACACGGGTCCCCTTTTATTGAGGCCAGTAGGGGTCGCTTCGTCACATCGCCCTATTGATTGCCTGAATCCCAATTCTGTTCTAGTGGCAATTCAATATTATAAAAACCATATAATATATGATACGTAAATTGAACGTTATGTCTTTTCACCGTGTATTTATGACCAAACTTTGGTAAAATGAATAATTTCTTATTGTGAAAATTAACATTCGTTCTGCGGTAAGACATCGTGGCAGTTAAGTAACTGATCTAAGTGCAGTAACTAAGTGAATGGAACTGGGTAGCGACGCATGCATTAAGGGCGAGGAGACAGCGAGTCAGGTGATAATTTGTGGCGCGTCGCCTCTCAGCGCGGGAACTAATTGCATTCTCCAAAACTACATTACACCTGCTCTCAGCGGGTTAACAGTACAACGTGTTACATGTTTAAAGTCAAATGAATGTTTGTTTATAGTAAAAACACCTTACCACGTGACTATTACTTTTTATGGCAGAGAATTTGGCCAACAAGCATGTAAATAAGTTACCCTTCTTAAAGGCAAGTGCTCACCACTTTTCATAAATACCTGGAATAAATTCAAAATAGAACTGCAGAGCTATGAAAGATCGGGCATACGTATGTGCCTATACGTTAAAAACTATATTCAAAAATCTTTACGTAAATGTTCCCCCTTACCTTCTTTCCTTCAGACCAGAACATCAGCGTTTACCACTCCTGTTACAAGGCAGAAATAGATTCTGCCACCTTTGATACAAAAGTATATCACAATATAGTACAATATGTCGTCATATCTATTAGAAATAGGATTTAATTTTTTACGATAATAGATTCCTGACAGATGATTTTATTTTACTTGTGTTTTTGTAATACCAGATGAGTTGCAAACGAGCGTGCTAGATACTTTGTATTAATTGATTACTGCAATCTTTTTCACATCCAACTACGAATAAAACTGATATCCGATCTAATATTTTACCTACATGCGTTGCTACCTGAAGAATAATGTAGAGTACTTTGTAATTGTAGTTAATGCGTTATGCGTACTAAATATATTAACTGTTTACAAGATTAAATTCTAATAATAGCCCCAATGTATCTCTATTGCATATTGTACGTTGTACAGATATCTACAAGTACGTGGTACAAGACGTAGTTTAGACGTATGTAGAGCACTAAATCGTAGCGTATCCATCACTAGCATCGCAACCAAAAGCTTATCGGGAAGAGCCAGAATTGCGCTATGTTATTTCACAGAACACATTTGATATTGTGCACTTTTCAGTAAAAATACAATAAATTTACCCACTTGTGGAAAAAATTAACTCTCAAAAATTATAACTTTATATAAATACTATACTACTCTACTTATTAATAAAACATAGCTATTTCCACTTTTTAAATCATTTTTATATAAAAAAATCCTTCTTTTAGTTATTTAGTAACTTAAAGTAACAGTTTTAAAGGTGGTAGAGCCGTTAGAGCTCGCCCGGGGCGGCACCACCGCCACCCTCATAACCCG